>CAUYPK010135402.1:0-47703 GCA_963574355.1 Loris lydekkerianus
CATTGATGTTTGTATCCCCATGATGGGTAAGACTGAAACTGCAAGAGCAGGCAACCTAAGACAGGGGCTATGTTTATCCGCCATACAAAAAACAAAAGAGGGAATTGTTGGGCCCTGCCATGTGCCTGAGGCCTAGTGCAAATTCCTGAGCCTGACTAGAAGTAGATCCATCAAGCTACTTCCACGTAGCAATGACTCAGCAAGTCCCGGCCTGAAACTGCCTCTACCTAGATACAGCCAAGGTGGTACCATGCCATTGGCCCGACCCTGTCACGCACCTCATCCCCCGCCTTCTTTCCCCGCCCCTTCCCCATGCTCTATATAAGCGGCTGCTTGACGCAATAAAGTTGAGTTCCTGCTAAAAATAAATAAATAAATAAAAAATAAAAAAATGTCAGATCTACGCCTAGGATTCTTTGGGACTTCCCAGACATTCTAAAGGGAACCTTCCTGAAAAATGACCCAGGAGAGTTGAGACAGGGAATTGAAAGTCCCCCTACCCAGCTGTGCTGGTGGGAGGGTAAAAGTGCTAGACCCTGATTCACCAGGGAACCAAATGGCCACAAAGCATGGTCATATAGCACAGAACGCCAGGCTGAGAGGCAGGCATGCATGGAAGTGAGCACAAAGACACAGGTGAGACATGATCAGTCAGGCTGCCCACTGCCCACTGGCATGGGGGCAGCACATGGGCAATCCAAAATGGTGCCAAGCCTTGGTATTTGGATCTGAGACAGTTTCTGCTTTCATGTGGGATTTCGGATGTGTCTGATGTTCTGGCATTTCAGGGTAAATGAGAACACACTTGAGGAAGATGAGACATCTTCTCTCCTTGCCCCTATTCATCTCATTCACTCATCAACAAATATTTTTTGAGCATCTACTAAAAGGGGCTTATTTTTCAGTTTGAGACAAATCCATCCAGTTTTGGAGCATCTTTGGAAATGTTCCCAGAGGAGGAGAGTGTTGTGTTTAGAGTTTAGGGTTGTCAACGATGTTCCCAAGCCACCTGAGAATAACTAGAGGACATTCCATATCAACAGAGCAGGTGCAGAATCTCTTGAGGAAATTCCCCGTGTTGGAAAAGCAAGTACTTTAGCAAAGCCAATGCCATGTCAGAGGCAGCAGGTGGTTTCCTGGAAGTCTTGTAGAAGGCAATGGTGGCTGGTATGAGAGAGCACAAGGCCTTTGAAAGGCTGACAAGTGAGCTTGCCGTCTTCCCACTGTGGGGCACTCTGCACCTTTCCCTGCCCAGCCTCTTCCAGCCTCAGCCTCCACAGCACACCCCTCAGCCCCGGGGCAGTTCGCAGAACAGGAGCTCTGTGGTCACGTGAGCAGCAGGGCCCTCCCCCCAGAGCCAGGACTGGTTCAGGCCAGGGTGCTGAGCATGTGGGTTTCCTTTTCTCATCCTGCACCTACAGCCCATCGGAAACCTGCTGGTTCTGCTTTTAAGATGTGACTCATTGTGGTTTTGATTTGCATTTCCCAGATGACTGGTGATGTCGAGCATTATTTCACATACCTGTTGGTCATATATGTGTCTTCTTTTAAGAAATGTCTGTTCAAGTCTTTTGCCCATTACAACCACCATGAGATATTACCTAGGTCTTGTTAGAATGGCTAATTATCAAAAAGACAAAAGATAGCATGTGCTGGCAAGGCTGTGCAGAAAAGGGAAATCTTAATTTTAGTGGGAATGTAAATCAGTATAGCTATTGTGAAAAACAGTATAAAGATTCTTCAAAATACTAAAAAATGAAACTATCCTATGATCCAACAATCCCACTACTGAGTACACAAGTATATCCAAAGGAAATAAAATCAGTGTGTCAAAGAGACACCTGCACTCCCATGTTCATTGCAACACTATTCACAGTAGCCAAGACATGAAATCAACCTAGGTGTCCTTCAGCAGATGAATGGACAAAGCAAATGTACGTACACACGATGGGATACTATTTAGCCATAACAAAGAACAAAATCCTGTCACTGCAACATGGACAGACTGGAAAACATTCTGTTAAGTGAAATACATTAGGTACAGGAGACAAATACCACATGAGCTCACTCATGTGAGATCTAAAAAGTCGTTCCTACAGACGTAGAGGGTGGAAGGAATCCAAGACGTGGGTTGCTGAGGGAAGAGGAGAGATTGGTCAAAGGGTTTATAACTACAGTGAGATAAGAAGGTTGGATGGCTCCCACCTGCCCTGGGAAGTCCAGAATGGGCAAATATATAAAGACACAAAGTATTAACAGATAAGTAATTTTCTGTGGCTGGAGGGTGGGATGAAAAGGAAGGGGGAGAAATTGGGAGTGGCTACTAATTGTTATGAAGTTTCTTTCTTGTGTGATAAAACACTCTAAAATTGATTGTAGATGGTTGCACAACTCTTGTAAACTTACTAAAAACCATTGGATTGTATACTTCAAGTGGGAGAATTGTGTGGTATGTGAATTATAACTCCATAAAGCCATTTTTTTAAAAAGTGCTCCAAATCTGACTACTGCCACTCTAGCTGGAACCTGGAAGAATGCTGTCACCCCCTCACTGATCTTTACCCTATAGGCCATCCCCCAGAAAGGGACCTTCTGAGACCATCAATCACACCTCATCCCTTCTCTGGTCTCCAGGTCCCAAGGCTGCCTGTCATCCCCAGAATGAATCTAAAATTTTACCATGGCAGACAGTCTGCAAACTCACTGCCACCACCCTCTTCCACTCCCCGCCACCTGCCACACTGGTTTCCTTATCTTCCTTCCACCATCTATCCTTCCCAGGGCCGTGGGCTCCCTCTCTCCCTTCCTGCTTCTTCTTCATTGGTTTTCCTGAATTTATACCCCTGGAGTAGCATCTGGGGTCCATGGATTCCCCCAAAGATCCCTAGACAGAATTCAGGGGATCTGTGAATGCGGATGGGGAAAAAGTCACATCTCTCTTTTCACTTCCTTTTAGTTGAACTTTAGCACTTTTTCTCATTGCCCATGTTAACAACAAACCACAGTGGCAGTCACAGAACCTTTGACTTTGTCACCCAAAGAAAGTGCAGACAGTTTCAAATCACATAATTGTCACAGAAAACCTGAAATATCACATAAGCTCAACCCTACTTCAAGATAATGGTAGTTTTATTAAACCCACTGCTCAATCTTATTATTTAGTACAATAATAAAAAGCACACATTTCAGGGTGGCACCTGTGGCTCAAAGGAGTAGGGCACTGGCCCCATATACCAGAGGTGGTGGGTTCAAACCCAGCCCCAGCCAAAAACTGTAAAAAAAAAAAAAAAAGCACACATTTTGCTTCATCACAATTTTCTTCCTTTATATTCTGATTACTCCATTTTAACATAATTGGTTTCCCTTGAATATTATCAATTTTACTTTGCAGATTTAAAAATGTTATTCTGAGATGGTGACCACAGGCTTCTTCAGACACCAGAGTGGTCTGTTTCACAGCAAGAGCAAGGAGTCCCTGTTCTAAAATGTGAACTGTGCAAAGAGGGCCTGGCACAAAGTAGGAGCTCAAGAAATGTCGGTGGGATAAGGAAGGAAGGGAGGAGCCAGCACAGAAGGAGCCCAACTTAGTAGTGAGATCACAACCTGAGTCTACCTGCCCTGGATTTGAGCCCAGCTCTTCCACATGCTCCATGTGGAGCCTTGGGTGCCTCCTGTAACCTCCTAAAGCCTCAGTTTCTTTATCTGTAAGATGACACAATCATACCTGTATCATTCAGTTATTGTGAAAGTAAAACAGCATGCCCGGTTCCTGGTCTGAGACACAGTGAGTGCTTGATAAATTGCCCATCTTTTGGTCAAAGTGCTGGGCGTTTGCCCCTCCACTCTCACTCTCTAGATGTTTGGGAACCTGAAGGCCCCACACACCCCAGGCAGGCTAGCCAGGGCTGGACCACAGGCAGGTCTGGGACAGTTAGGAAGGAGGATCTGAGGGCTTAGGGCAAGCCTGGTCCCACTGGCCACATTTCAGCCAGGTGCCCCATAGGCTGAGTTTCCCTCTTTCTACACTGAGCCCACCCCAGGGGCCAGCTTGTCTGCCTTTCCTGCTCAGGGAGTCCTAGACTGGCATCTTGGGTCCCCGGCACCTCTTGCTTAAGACCCTGCCTCCCAACCTTTTGCCCATCACAACACATGCAAAAAATGACAACCATTTGTGACAGAGGGCAATGACACTGGAGGCAATGCGTCTTGATGGCACCCTGAGGACAGAGGATGCACCTCTTGGCAGCTGCCTTGTTCTCACACAGGCAGAGTGTGCTCCGACCTCAGGGCCTGGCTAGGAATGCTCTACATCCAAATATCCACGTGGCTCGTTACCACCACTTCTCATGCTGGCACAAGTTCTAGTCTTGCCCATAGCTGCCAGGAGTCTGGGGCGGTGAAAAGCCCCTGGCTTTGGGGTCTGTCTCACCATCTGTAAATACCACAGTACCTTGGCTTCCTTGGGTTGATGAGAACAGAGGTGTTGTCTGTGTGTCCCTGGGTAGAGTGGGTATGCTAGGCCCGGGGCCCCGGGAGGACTGGTGGTCCTGTCCCGTTCTGCCTGAGTTTCTTTCCTTCCGGAAAGAGAAAAGCCTATAGTTCTGGGGTGGGGTCTCCATCCTCTCCTGGACCTTGAGAGGATCAGCCCCCACCTCCACTGCCTCACAGTTGCCAGCCCATTGAAACCTCCCCCTCCTGCCCTTTGAGGGAGCTGAGGCAGATGTCACTGCACCCACCTTACAGATTGTGAATTCAAGATTCCAAGAGATGAGGTGACAGCACCAGGTCTTTTCACTGTATGCGATGCTGCGATCCTTCATGCTGGACTGAGCAATACAATGTGATGTCCACTTAAACAGACACATGTCAATTATGAGTTCTTGTAGGACCATACCTCTACGCTTGGGGAGGTGGACCTTGAGAATATAGGGTTGAATCCTCTGCAGGGATGTCAGCCTTCACTTACTGAGTCCCCATCAAGTTCCAGGCAGGCACAACTGTCCCATGCAGAGGTGAGGAGCCTGGGCCAGGCATACCAGTGCCAGCCAGCTACGTGTGAGATCTGCATGGTAGGGAAGTCTGTGGGGGAAGGGGAGGAGGGACAAAGAGGCGGCAGCGTGACAGTAAACGGAGCCCTATCTTGAAGAAACTGCAAGTTTGAACCATCTAGGGATGCTGGGGGGGGAGATGAAGGCGGGGTGCTGATTCAGCAGACTAAGCTTTAGCCAGGAAAAGCAAACTGACAGCCATAGGGAGCCACTCAGTAACCAAAGTGCTGGATTAAAAAAAAATGTTGGTAGAGGAAGAAGGAAGCTGGCAGCTGGGACTATAGAAGGCACATCTGCACCTCCAGACAGAGCCAGGTGAGGAGGGGATCCCAGGGACTAGGAATGATGGTGGGCCATGGACTCCACCCACTCGCTGTCTCCTCCCTGCAGGAACTGTCCTCCATGCATCTCCTGACTCACAAAGGAGTCCAGAAAAGGACCCGGCAACAATCAGTTGCCATGGGTCCAGGGGATCGCCACCCAGGCCTACGCTTCTGTGGGCTATTTACCCAGACTGGGTAGCCAGGAGAGCAGGAGGCAAGCAAGGCGTCTTGTCTCTTTTGGGGGTTGAACATTTGGATGTGCTAGCACATGTGTATGCCAATGTGTATTGCATGTCATGTATGTGCATATATGTGTGCACGTGTGCCTTGTGTATGCATGTGTGTATTGCATGGGTGCATAGGCAAGGGGAGTGTGTGGGCACGCTAAGAGCTCTGCAGGGAGAGATCAGATCAAGTAATAGAGGAAGATACTCACTGTTGCCATCACCCCCCACTGAGGCTGGCTGGATGGGGAAATATACAGGGAACAAAAGGCCTGGGGATCCTTCTCCCAAAGGTGCCAACCACCAGCAGGGGAGGAAGGGAAGGAGAAAGCAGCACCTTATTTAAATGCAAATGACTGAAAGACAAGTTTCTTTATTAAAATGCAAATTGCACTTCAGTCTCTGACACCTCCTGAGTGCTAAAGCCACAGAATTCAACCAGGAATCAAAGCTGAAGGACCCCCATGCACCCAGGACAGTGAGAGGCCCCATTTCCTGATGAACCAATGGGGGGCAGAGGATGGGTGGCAGGTGGGCTTGGCTGCAGAGTCAGGTGCTCATCCTGCCTTAGGGATTTGGGGAGAGAGAAGCAGCCACTGAGGCAGGAAATGGAGTGAGAAGTCTGGACAGTCAGCCCCATGGGGGACCAGACAAGAATTTCACAGGTCATTGCCTGTGGGCTCTCTGCGGACTGGGTCAACACACTGCGTGTTTTCCTAATAAGACAGGACTCCCAGGTCAGCCTGGAGCCTTCAGTTGGGAAATGGTGAGAACTGTTTGTCTGGTTGCCAACATCATTAAACCAGTTGCCTCTTGAGTGGTCAGGACCTGACAGAGCATCAGGGTTAACCTAAACTACCCCCTAGCCCCAAGCTCAGGCCCCAAGGCAGACCCTCCTGCCTCAGCCACTTTCCCCTCCAGGGGCCTCAGGAGCAGGCCTGCCAAGCTCACGGGAATAGCTGTGCAGGCCCTGAGGGTGAGTGGGGGCTATAAATGGGTCCATGCCCTGCTCCCCAAGCTGGCTGACCTGGCAAGAGGTCAAGTCCTCTGGAAAGCAGAGTGTCTTTCTACACACAAAGACATGCTTAGTTTCTTTTTCTAATTCATCCACCCACAGAGGGTGCCTTTTCCTAATTTGCACAAAGATGTTGAGGCTGGGGACCCCTAAGACCTCCGACTCCTCTTTCTTCTGCTTCCCTCATCCCTCTTAGCCCTTACCTCTGCTCTTTGCTCCTTGTCCCCCAGGGCTCAACACTGTTTTCTTCACCTTCCTTTCTCCTTGTCTTTCAGCCATTATCCTACCGTCTCTGCACCCCTTCCTCTATGGATCCTTTTGGCTTGCCCCTCTAGAAGGAACTGGCACTGGGGCCTTACCCACTAGGATCCAAAGCAGGTACAGGCAGCACGGGAAGGGTGGGCCGGGCTAGCTGACTCAGACTGGTGCTGGCACGTGCAGAGAGCCCAGGGCATGGGGGGAGGTCCCGGCTCCTTCCATCTGCCAAGCTCCTAATATAGTCAGCAGCAGCAGAGGGGAAGCGAGGGAGCGGGGGAAGCAGAAGGCAACTTAGAGCTGGAGGGTGACAGGGCTGCTTCCTCCATATAAATAGTCCCGTCTGTCACCCTGGGGGTGGCAGCTTCCTGGGGGCACTTCTGATGTCATTGGCTTCCCAAGAGAGCTTTGCCAGTGCCTAGTGGGGACCAGGGATGCAGGCCGAGCAGCCCGAAGTGCTGGAGGCCACCCCAGTACACCCTGGGTCTCAATTCCCTGGCAGTCTGGCCTTTCCTGGCCATCTTCTTGCCCCTGGACACACGCAGACACCCACACCCCAATCTGTGTAGGCCTTGCTTGAGCCCCTTTGAGGTGCCTACCTACAATGGGACCCTTCTTGGACACCACCCACAAATCACCCATGTGCCGTCCTGGCTAGAAGGAGGCCACCCTAAGTGACCACAAAGAGCTGGAAATCTCATTTAGCTCCCCATCTCGCCACATGATGGGTCCTTGTATAACCAATGATGACAGTTTTGAGACATGAATGGCTCCTGGCTCTTGCCACAATGGCCTCACCCTCCTGAGCCTGTCCCTGCTTGGATGTCAGGGACCTGGCTCCATGCCCCCAGGAGCAGAGCAGAGCTAGGCTTGCCCTTTCACACCTCTCCCTGATACCTCCACCCTGCCCGACTTCTGGCTTCTTGTCAAGAAGGTGGAGGACACAGAGCTGTCCCCAGGGCTGGGCTGTTTCCCCATCTCAAGCTATGAGCTCCCCAAGGACTCTGCACATGCCAGCTCTGTGGTATCAGGAAATGCCCTGCACCCATCACCTCCTTCAGAGAGAGCTTCTAATGGGACCTGGCCTGTGAGGATGGTGCAAGCAACAGTCCTTGGCACTCAGCCCTGCCTCCACTCCCAGTTCTCCTGGAAGAGTCCCCCCTGCCCAGCCTGCCACACACACAGGGCGCAGGTGCTAAGCTGTGGGCCTAGAGCAGCCCACCAGTGCAACCCCTCCACCCTCTCCACTTGGCGCCCACCCACTCAACTTCCAGGCGCCGCCATCTCACAGAGTGTGATGACAGGAGACTGCCTGCCTTCCCACGCACCCCGACCAGCTGGGAATTGGAAGGGTAGCTGTGGGGCCTGTTCTGGCCACCTCCCAGCAGTGCTGTGGGACTGAGCAGCACTTGCTATGGCACCGCCTTCCCTCCTGCCTCCACTCCCTGAGTTTCCTGGGATCACCTACCAATTAAACTTGGATCCAATTGGATATGAGTCTTATCTCAAGGCCCGCCTCTGGGGAACCCCAACGAAGAGTTCCACACTGTCGTGAGCCAGCTCTCTACAGAGCCAAGTGACACTGAGGAAAGGGGTCTTCCTTCAGCCACTCTGATGGCTTCAGGGCCAGGGCTTTCAGGAGACACTTTGTTATCAGGCTCTGCAGACCCTCTGCTGCCTTTGGTGCTGTGACAGAGCCATCTCCTCCCGTGTTCTTGGTCCACATGTCAGTGTCCTCTTATCAGCCCTTCTAAAAGAGGCCGTGGCAGCCTGTGGGTGACAAAAAAATCATGCCCAGTTCTTGGGGAGGTGGGGTCAGAAAACTGAAGATTACTAACATGCTGCCAAACAGGTTGTTTACTGCACAAGGGCAGGGGCTGTCCTTTACACAAAGCTGGCACTTACCTGTGTCCTTTGTGGGGGGAGGAGATTTCTTTATATAAAGGGACAGTGTGGGCCTCAGCAGCCCTGCTTATGAGGCATTTTTTTTGAGACAAGAGTCTTATTTTGTCGCCCTCGGTAGAGTGCCATGGCGTCACAGCTCACAGCAACTCCTGGGTTTAGGCAATTCTCTTGCCTCAGCCTCCCAAGTAACTGGGACTACAGGTGCCCACCACAACACTCAGTTATTTTTTTGTTGCAGTTTGGCCGGGGCCAGGTTTGAATCCACCACCCTTAGTATATGGGGCCAGTGCCCTACCAACTGAGCCACAGGTGCTGCCCATGAGGCATGTTATTACTCACATTTCAGTGTGGAAACTATAGCACAGAAAGTGTAAGTAATTTGCCCAGGAGTTCGCAGCATATAATTGAGCCGACCTCCAAATCTCAGCGTTCCCACATCTGTATTCCTAATACACTGCCCCAGGGTGCCTTGATGGGGCTAAGCCAGGTCTGAGAGCTAGAAATCTGGGGAGGGTTCAGACTCCTGGGGCCAACCAGTCCTGAGACAAGGGGATTCAGAGAAACGGGGGACGGCACCTCTCCTCAGCTGACCAGGGGTGTGAGGCCTACTGCAGGAGGAAGGACACTGGCTCTGTGAACCTGAGCAAGTAACAGCCTCACAGACGCTGTTTCCCCACCTAGAAAATGCAGTTGACAGGCCGGCCTCACTGGCCGGGATTAATCCAGCTGTGTGAGGTAAGGAGGTGTTTCAGAGTACCTAAAATCACACCTAGAATTGCCCAAGTCAGAGCTTCATGCATACTTGTCATCTACTTAATATAAGTACTATTTTCCTGGTCTGTCCATGAAGACCCCTGCCTTTTACTGCCTGGGAACCCATCCTTCCACGGACTGCCTGACTCCTTCTCCTGACACAGAACTTCTCCAAGCCCAAATGCCAGGGCAGGGCACTCCCCACTAATGACTCAGCCTGTTTGTAATGAGTCCAAACATCTGGCTGACAAAGGGCACAGCCCGCTGCCGAAGCAGCTCCTTCTGCACAAATATGTTCTTAATATTCAATTAGTATTTATCCACCACGAACAACAATTACGCCATTGACTCTCAATGAAGTGCCTGGTTAATTAATTAACACAGTCTTTAACATGCTGGCAGTGTTCCTCCAAGAGCGCGATAGTTAAAATAATAGCATAGTGACGCCAGGATTAGCCGGGGGCTGGCGGAGGTGCCCTGGGTTTCCCCTGCTCCAGATGTGATTCTGGAGTCAAGCACATGCCACACAGCCATCTTTTGGAGTTAAAAAAAAAATTTGGGCAAATCATTTAACCCCTCTTAGCCAGCTTTCTGCTGGGCCAGCTGATCACCAAGATCCCTTTGAGTCCCACATGCATGGGTTCTGTAAGTGACATTCATGTCTGAATTGACTTCCCACAAGTTGCTGCACCCTGGGACTCTACCTCTCTCCTCCACTCCAGCCCCCAGCCTACTATTCCAGCATCACCCCCTCAGACCTCACTTCCCTCTCCTGCTCCTTCCTCCAGGTGTCCCCAGCTCAGGTCAGCTTCTATTTCTGTCCTCATCTTTTTCCCCATCTGCCCCCATGCCCTCATTTGCAGCCTGCAGGTCCTGACTGCCTTTTTCATCAGCCTCTTTCAGAGCCTGTGAGGGTGCAGAGTATACGCAGCCTGGGACCACCCTGGTAAGTTCATTTACTAGCTGTGTGACCCCAGGCAAGTAACTCAACCCCCACCCCATGCTTCAATTTCCCTACCTCTAGAATGGGGGAAGTCCTGTGAGAAATAATCATAGCTTCCTCTTGAGTTAGCCAGACTCACAGTGGAATGGCTCGAACTGAGTAGTGGCTTGTTTCTCACTCATGGTCATCCCAGGGCACCTTACACCAGCAGCTGGGTCCCTGTCGTGTAGTGACTAAACGGCCCAGGTAGCAGTGGGGAACCTGTGGCCTTATGCCCATACTTAGCTTTCTAGGTCCTTAAGTGTGGCCTTTTGACTGAATCCAAATTTTACAGGACAAATCCTAGATTTATTTAAAAAGTAAAATAAAAATATAAAAGACAAAATTGTATTAATAAAAATAATAGGATTTCAAT
Organism: Loris lydekkerianus; assembly: GCA_963574355.1. Taxonomy (NCBI): domain Eukaryota; kingdom Metazoa; phylum Chordata; class Mammalia; order Primates; family Lorisidae; genus Loris; species Loris lydekkerianus. The sequence goes on from CAUYPK010135402.1 coordinate 10,882, forward strand.
AAAATAGAAGGCAAGTTCAACATGTTCCACCTTCTCTGGGAACCCCGCCATGGTCCTCATGGTCCCTGCTGGGTCAGCCAGAGTCCTGCTGAGAAGAGTGAGGAGGAAACTCAGCCACTTCCCTGAAAGCTCGGGCTGGAAGGGCTGCGTTGCTCCCACCCCGCTTACACTGGTGACAAAGGGGTTACACTTAGCTACAAAGGAGGCCAGGAGATGTGGCCAAGACATGTGCTCAGGGAGGAGGAGAGGAGACCATCAATGCATGGAGGGGCATCTGCCACATGCCCTCAAGGGTCCTTAGGAAGACCAAATGCATTAATAAATATGAAATACTAGGAGTCTGGCAAGAGGTAAAAACCATCTAAGCCATTGCTACTATTATCCTGTGTGCCCACCCCTGGCTCTGTGGTTACCAAGATGAATGAGACATAGTCTTGGGTATAAGGACCCCACCAAGGAGGGTAGTAGAGGAGAGAGAAGTGTAACCCACCTCTCATAATTCAGAAGATGCACACCTGAGGTGGATATGGTGCTATGGGACAGGTGAGTGAAGTGAGGGGCTGGAAGAGGACTGTGGACTGAGTCTTAAGGAACAGACTCCAGGGCCTAGCTATGCAGGGGCCTGGCAAGGAATCCAGTGTGGCTATCGCCAGACCTGCACTGCAGCCAAATTGCCCTAATGAAACATACCATTCACTGACCTTGGAGGGGAAGAAGCCATTTTGACTCTGTTGAACATTTGTTTGAGTTCCCCTGATTGGTTGAAAAATGTTGCAAAGCAAAAGGGCTTGCCCTTTTGAGAAGCTGAGCTGTGACAGAAACTACTGGTTGCCCACCTAACAAACAAGATCCCTTCTTCTGAAGGGGAAGGCACTAGGGAAAGGAGGGCTATACATGATCGTCAAGCCATTCGTGGCAAGTTCATTGCTCCCTTTTACTAGTGATTGGTTTAAAGGTGTCCACATAGCCTGATTTTGGCCAGTAAATTGTAAGATGAAGTCTGTTAGAAGGACTCTGGGAAAGATTTACTCCTTGATTTAAAAAAAAAAAAAAAAAAAAAAGGTGGCGCCTGTGGCTCAAAGGGATAGGGCGCCAGTCCCATATGCTGGAGGTGGTGGGTTCAAACCCAGCCCCAGCCAAAAACCACAAAAAAAAAAAAAAAGCCATACGCTAGGAAAAAGACCCTCTTTCCTTGCTTTTGGATACTGTGATGTAAACATGTGATGTGGCAACCATTTTGTGACCACGAGGGAAAACACAGCTGCTGACATGTGGAGAATTGCAAAGTGAAGCAAGGAGCAAAAATGAAGCTCAAGATAATGTACTGAACTTCTGGACCTTACCTGGAGGAACCCAACTTCCTGACATCTTGTTAAGTAAGCCTTAACAAGTAACTCCTAAATGAGTTACTTCATTTTTTTTTCATCTATAAAGTGAATAATGGCATCTACCTCATAGGGTAGCTATGAGAATAAAAGGGAGTTATTTGTAACACCCTTAGAAACATGCCTACACATATATCTGGCAATGTTGTTAGTCAATAAATATAATTGAAATAATAAAAACCCCTATCAGTTAAGCCACTTCGAGTTGGCTTTTCTGTCATTTATAGGCAAAAGCATCCTAGTTATTACTCAGGTGGCAAAGAATGAGTACCTTCAACAGAGTACAGGGCTGAAAAGCAGCAGAGATGATTCTGGACCAGGACTGGGGGTGATGTGAAGACCCTGGATGGATCTGGAGCCTGTAGGAAGATGGTGTAATAATGCTCGTCCCTAACATACTCCAAGAGGGGACAGCTGGTGTCTGCAAGGTCCAGATGGTCAGGGCACACCCAGACCTCATCTTCACCCATTGTCTTCTAGCACACAATCATGGCTCAAAGGGCCAAACAGATGCCTGCTCCACAGGGGTCTGAGCCATGGAGAGGGAGTCAGGCAGGGTGGCCTTTCAGGTTCCCAGGGGTGGCAGGAAAATGTGACTCTATATGCCTCAATCTCACCTCCACACCACTTAAGAGCCATTTCTCTTTTTAAAATTATTTTTATTATATTTATTTATTTATTTACTTTTGAGACAAGGTCTTGTGCTATTGCCTGGGCTGAAATGAAATGGCATCATCACAGCTCATAGCAACCTCGAATTCTTGTGTTCAAGCAATCGCCCTTCTTCAGTCCCCCCACCCCCAAGTAGTTGGGACTAAAGTGTGTACCACCACAGCTGGCTACTTTTTAAAACTTATTTTTTGTAGAGACAAGCTCTTGCTATGTTTCCCAGGCTGGTCTTGAATTCCTGGCCTCAAGCAACCCTCCCACCTCTGCCTCCTAAAGTTCTGGGATTGTTAGTGTGAAAAACCACATCCCACCAAGAGCCATCTCTCTAACTAGACACGCCCTCCTCTATTCCTGTTGGGAAGGTCTGTATGTTCCCCTTTGGTAAAACCTCACCTTCTCCAGGAGGCTGGCCTAGATAAGTGGTGCCACACTGGATTGTGCCTCCTTTGCTCTACTCTAGCTCTGAGGCATTTGCGTTTGTAATATTGTCCAGGGGACCTATTCTATGTGTGCCCTGCTTCTCCCATCAGAATAGGAGCTCCCAGGGGCAGGACTGCCTCCCTCTAGACAAAGGTCTCCCTGAAAACAGAGACTGTCTCTTCCAACAGACCTCCCTGAGAACAAGATTGTGTCCCCCCACTTAGATGGGTGTTCCTTGATGGCAGAACCAAGAGATTCTTGTGCCCTGAACCCAGCTACCAAATGTACAGAGACTTTTCTCCATATTGTTCCCCAGATCAGGTCATGTTAGCATGGACCCAGATGATCCACTTTGACTCCATGTACACAGCAGAGGCTTTCTAAATAATTCCCCCACTTACCCGGGTCATGTGAGGGAAGTGGTTCTGAGCAAAATCCTACATCTCCCAGAGTCCTGTTGAGGCACTTGGAGGGTTCCCCTGCACGTTGGGACTGATGAGTCTCCAGCCACCTGGAGAAGTAAGCCATTTCCCAGTCACATTCCTGGTGTGGGACCAAGGCATGGGTACCCTCTCTCCAGTGAGAACTTCTCTGTTGCCTCCTCTCCTCCAGAGCACCCTTTTCCTGGACCAGCCCCCACCCTTCCCCTGGAATCTGCTCCTCCCCCTCCCAACCAGGCCACAGCTGAGTTGTGGGCCATCTGAAGCTGATGGTAGGCACAGTTAGAATTAAAGGTGCAGCGTTATTGGTGGCTGAGTGTCCTGTGAGTGATTCCAGCTGTCACTAAGGCCAGATAGTATCCCTGACTTCCTTGGACTTTGACTCTTGGGCCTTACAAGGACTCTGGGAACCAAAGTATTCTGCTTTCACCAGGGCCAGTTTCACAGCATTTGACTTTGTGCTTGGTTTAATGCTTTATGATGTCCATCTTGAAATTGTTCGTAATATTTTAACCATAATTTTTCAACCACAAATTATGTAGCCAGCCCTGCTCCTCACCCAGCTGCCGAGGCTGGGGCCTCTGTTCTTGCCACCACAGGCCTAAGCTTCTGTATGTCCTTCACCAGTGTCGGGAGGCACAGCTCCCAGACACAAACACCCTGGACTCCTCCAGCCCTCGTCCCTAGCACTTTGCCCCACTGCCACCTCCTGGGCTCAAGATGACCCCTCTGCCTGAGAGACTGACAGCAGTACCCTGACCCTGGCATCCTGGCTTCTGCACTATCCCCTCCTCTGTGTACCCAGATCTTTCTCAATTACCTGTCCTATCACGTCCTTCACCTGCTTTCACCACTCCAGGGGCTCCCTGCAGCTTAAGCGATAATTTCTAAGTCCGTGTGGCCCAGGACACACACAAAGCACTATGTGACAGACTGAGCCCCTGCCTGTGTGTCTACAAATCATCCCAAGCCATGCCCTCCCCACTGAACGTCCCCACCCTGCTTCCTTCAGTTCCCAGAAATAACCTGCTTCATGCTCTGTGTCTCTGCTCACTTTCTCTGCTGGGTGCCCTTCTCCACCTTCACCTAGCTGTTTCCTGTCACCTGCAGAACTCAAGCACCCTCTCTACAGGCCCACGGCCTCTCAGAATAGTGGTTGGTGGCTAACTGTCCCTGGGTCTGTCCCCTGGTCTCCTCAGTGTCCAGCACAACATCTCCTAGGGGCAGCAGGGGAATGTTGACCTCTAGGGGTGCCAAAGCTACCTCTCTCCCCTGGACCCCAGCCTGTTGGGTCATTCATTCCATAGCATGTGACAGCACAGAGGGCCAGGCTCTGAGCAGACACCATGCAGCATGACCCACCACACAACATGCTGCCCCTGGGAGGTGTGGGAAGGGGGTTGTCAGCATAGAACATGTGAGCACAGATGAGTGTCCAGGGGTGAGAAATGCAAAGAAGACAAGCTGGAGCACGTCAGGGACAGAGAGGTGATGGGGTACTGCTTCCTACTGGGTCATCAGCAGGGTCTCTCTGATAAGGGGCAGTTGATCAGAGCCTGAAGGAAGCAAGAAAGTAGCCCTGGTCAGGAGAAGTGGGTTCCAAACAGAGGGAACAGCAAGGGCAAAGGCAGGAGTAGTTGACAGGGCCCAGGGAGGTAAGGATGCCAGTGCTTGGGAGCAGAGGCAGCGAGGTCGGGGAGGCTGCAGCAGCTACTGTGCTGCTCCGCCCCACTCCTGCCTACCCCCTCCTCTGGAGTGAGAGCTTGCAGCTGAATGACTCTGTGCAACCGCCTCATCTGAGCCACACACCTTCCCTGAGACAGCCCCCATCTGGGGACTACTCAGTGAGGGGTACAAGGCCCGAGTCCCTGGCCTCAAGTGAAACAACTTCAGTGCTACCCCAGTTCCAGAGCTGAGGCCATTGTTAGAGCTGCATCAAAGCCCAAGTCCCCCTCTGCCTATTTGATCATCTTCACTCCTTTCCAGGTCAGGAGAACTGTCACCATCACAGCAGAGGTTGTTACTATCATCCAGGTGAGAAAGGATGATGGCTAGGATCAGATGGGGGGTGGGCAGTGGAGGATGTAAAATCTCTTGAAGGTTGGGATGACAGGATTTACTAATAAGGGGAGGTAGGGTGTGCCACATGGTCCTTGGATTCCCTTCCAGCCCCAGACTCGCTGCACCCAGTGTTCATGACAGGCTCCCTGAGTGAGGGCCCCCACTCTTTCCAGCCCATCCTCTGCATCCAGAGAGAGAGGGTTGAGTTCAGCTGTCCCCGAGTGCCTTCTCCAAGCTTCACCTGCTGCAAAGTTATGATAACACCACTGCCCTCCAGGTCAGGTGGTGAGCTGTCACTACTACAGGTTCAAGGTCACCAGTCTCAGCCAGCCTCACCTTGCCCTAAAACCCATCTGCCTTTCTCTGGACTCTCACTCTGCAACAAACAGGCCCATCCAGCCACACACCCCAGCAGTTTTACAGTTGTGTGGGTGAAGCATCCCCTCTGGGCAGCAGTGCAGGGGCAGCTTGAAGACACAGCAGACCGAAGCAGTGGGGAGTCAGTACCATAGGGGCAGCCCTCATCCAGCAGGAGGCAGGAGTTGGTAGATAGATATCCTTCTGAGGGACAATTCTGAAGCGCCTCCAAGGGTCCCACAGGACTAAGCCCCAGTTACCCATAGTGGCAACCAACTCAGTAAGACTACCCCAGCTGACTATAATGAAATTAAATAAAAAGTCAATAACAAAAAAAAAAAAAAAAAGACTCATAAATCTCCAAACACTGGAAATAAAACAACACACTGGTAAATAATCTGTGGTTCTAATATCTAATATCTCAATATCTAATATCTAATATCTCAAGGGATATTAGAAGGCATATGAGCCAAAAATATATCTAATTATAGCCAGGCATGATGGCTTGCACCTGTAATCCTAGCATTTTGGGAGGTGAAGGCAGGAGGATTGCTTGAGGTCAGGGGTTCGAGACCAGCTTGAACAAGAGGCAAGAGGAAGACACCCCCCACCCCCTATCTCTACTGAAAAATAGAAAAATTAGCCAGGCCTGAAGGTGTACACCTATAGTCCCAGCTACTTGGGAGGCTAAGAAGATGGGACGACGGCTTGAGCCCAGGAGTTTGAAGTTACAGTGAGTTATGATAACATCACTACCCTCCAGCCTGGGCAACAAACCAAGCCCTTAATCAAAAAATAAAATATAAAAAAGAATAAAATTACAATAAAGCAAAATTTGTGAGATGCAGCTGAAGTAGTACTTAAGGAGAAATTTATAATATTAAATTGTTTAAATTGGAAGAAAAGTATCAATATATCAATCCAAATTTAATATTGAGAAACTCAAAACTAGGGACAAAAATAACAAAATAAACAAGCAGAAGAAAGTAATAAAGAAAAGAGCAGAAAGCAATGAAATTGAAAAACAGAAAAACAATAGAGAACATCTATGAAACCGAAATCTGTTTCTTTGAAGAGATTAATAAGATTGATAAACCTAGCCAAACTGACAAAGGAAAAAAGACATAAATTACTGATACTTAAAAGAAAGAGGGCATATCACTATACCTGATGTAGACTCTGACATTGGAAGGATACGAAGAGAATGCTATCACCAGCTCTGTACACATAAATTCAACAACTTAGATGAAATGGACTAACCAATTCCTTGAAAGCCACAAACTACCAAAACTCACCCAAGAAGAAACAGATAGCTTGAAGAGTCTTGTAATCTATTAAAGAGATTAAATTTGTAATTTCAAACCTTCCAAAAAAGAAATCACCAAGCTAATATAACTTCACTGGCAAATTTAGTCAAGTATTTATATAAGAAATAACACCAATCTCTTCTAGAATACCAGAAAAGGGAATATTTCCCAATTTATGTTATAAGGCCAGAATTACCTTGATACCAAAACCAGATAGAAACAGTACAAGAAAAGATAACTGCACACAGATATCCCTCACAAATGTACATAAAAAAAATATTTGGTTCAGTGCAGTAGCTCAGTAGTTAGGGTGCTGGCCACATACACCAGGGCTGGCGTGTTCAAACCTGGCCCAGGCCTGTTAAACAACAATGACAACTGCAACAAAAAAATTACTGGGCATTGTGCTGGGCGCCTGTAATCCCAGCTACTTGGGAGGCTAAGGCAAGAGAATTGATGAACCCCAAGAGTTTGAGGTTGCTGTGAGCTGTGACGCCACGGCACTCTACCCAGGGCAACATAGTGAGAGACTCTACCTCAAAAAAAAAAACTTCAGCAAAGTATTAGCAAATAGAATATAGTAATATATAAAGTGAATAATATACCATGACGAAATGGCTCCTAGAACTAATAAAAGAATTGAGCAAAGATATAGAAAATAGGATCAACACATAAAAAACAATCCTGTTTTCATATACTAGCAATGAATGCTTGGAAACCAAAATTTAAAAAAAACAACACCAATTATAATAGTTCCCCCAAAATGAAATACATAGGTATTAAGATAACAAAACATGTGCAAGATTTGTCTGGGGAAAACGGCAAATGCCAATGTAAGAAATCCAAAACCTAAATAAAATTCTCACACACTGCTGGTGAGAATGCAAAATGGTACAGCCACTCTGGAAAACACTTTGGCAGTTTCTTATAAAGTTAAATATACAAATGTCATACAACTCGGCAATCTCACTTCTAGATATTTACCCTATAAAAATAAAAACATATTCACAGGAAAAACTGTAGATGAATGTCTACAGCAGCTTTATTCATAATCACCCAAAACTGCAAACAATTCAAATGTCTTCCAATAAGTGAAGAGATAAAACTGTGGTCCCTCCGGTCCATGGACTAGTACCCAGCAATAAAACAGCACTATGATACATGCGACAACTTAGATACATCTCCAGGGCGTTAAGCTGAGTGACAGAAGCCACTGTGAAGGTTATATACTGTAAAATTCCATTCATGTGACATTTTGGAAAAGGCAAAACTATAACAATGGAGAACAGATTAGTGGTTGCCAGGGGCTATAGGGGGACTGGATTACAAAGACTCAGCCTCAGACAGTTTGGTGGCTAATAATATCCTTCAGTATCCTGATTGTGGTTATATGAAACTACACATACATTAAAACTCATAAAACTGCCTCTCTCCAAAAAAGTCAATTTTATTGTATGTTAATTTTTTTAAAACAACATGTTTAGCCTGGTATGGTAGCTCACACCTGTAATCCTAGCACTTTGGGAGGCTGAGGTGAGAGGATCTCTTGAGCCCAGAAGTCTGAGGCTATACTAAGCTATGATACCACTGCACAGCAGCCTGGACAACAGAGCAAGAGCCTGTCTCCAATACAATAAAATTAAAATTGGGCTCGGTGCTTGAAGCTCAGAAGCTAGGGCACCAGCCACATACACCGGGGCTGGCAGGTTTGAACCCTGCCTGGGCCTGCCAAACAATGACAACTACAACAAAAAAATGGGGCGTTGTGGTGGGCACCTGTAGTCCCAGCTACTTGGGAGGCTGAGGCAAGAGAATCACTTAAGTCCAAGAGTTAGAGGTTGCTATGAGCTGTGATGCCATAGCACTCTATCAAGGGTGACATAGAGAGACTCTGTCTAAATAATAAATAAATTAAATTAAATTAAATTAAATTAAATTAAATTAAATTAAATTAAAAATTTAAAAAAACACACATTTAAAAAATTTGACCACGTCAGTTTTCTGCTGAAAAATTTTAGTAGTTTCCCAGTGGTCTTGGGTTAAAGACAAAGTCTTCATCTGGAAGTTGTTTCCTGCCTCAGGGCCTTTGCCTGTTCTGAGTCCTCTCCCTGCAGCCTTCCTTCTGTTCCTCTGCAGCCACTTACCTGAGAGTTCTGGGGAGACAGTAGTATGTGAAGAGGGGCCCTCAACCTATCTTCCCCAGGCGCTAGTGGGTGGCTGTCTGCCACGCCCACCCCTTCCAACCCTTTCTCTCATCTGCTCCAACTGCCCCTGAATTTGCCACGATCCCCCAGGACCAGTTAAAACCCCATATTCTAAAGTAAACACACCTTTCACTGGTGGTCTTCAAATTTGTGTGCCTCAAAATCCCTGAAGTATACGGGTGCTGGGGACGAGTGCTGATAAATGTACATACAGATCCCCACCCCAGAACTTCAGTGGCAGGAGGCCCGGGAGACCCAGGCATCTGCATTTCAGCATGACCCCAGAGGCCTTGGATGGTGGGGGAATGCCCTTGGGATCCCCCCACTCAGGAGGCAGCACCTAATCCTCCTCCCCTTCCACCCCACAATCCTCTCGGTGTTGGCAGGGCCCAGGCCTGGACACCTGGGAATAGCCTGGCTCTGCCTGGCCCCTCTTTAGAAGCAAATTGAAAACCTTTTCATTTATTCTTTTGTGCAGAAAAAGGAAAACAGGGCTAATTTCTCTTCAGATAATTCGCTGGGGCTTGAGAGCACACTGGGCAATTTGCTGAATTTCATTGAAGGCGAAATTCACAATTGTTCAATCGTTCGTGGTCCAAACCTGAGGCACAGTAGGGCGGAAGGCACAGGCTGGTGAGTGGGATGCAGCCCCCTTCGGCCTGGGCCAGCTGGAGCCCACAGGGGTGTCTCTGGGCTCCAAGCCCAGGTGGTCAGCAGTCAGGGTGGGGCGCCCACTGAAGGCTGGTGGTGGGAAGACTGCGGGCCCGCAGGGGCACTTCCCCTCAAGGCTCCACAGCTTCCTTCTTGCAGTCCAACGCCCTCTCCTCAGCCTTCAGAATTTCCCACACTGGTGGCGGATCTCACAGGTCCCCTTTGTGCAGTTCCCGGGTGGCAGGGAGGGCAGCCTCCACCCAGCACCAGACGGCCATCAGCACCAGGGCCACAGCAGAGGTGCCTGCCACAGCGCTGGGTGGGGGAGGGATGGGATGGGAAGCCCCTGTGGAAGATTCCCACTGACCACAGAGCTGTTTCTAGAAGGTCCCTGAAGCTTCCTGGAAGGGGATGAGAGTCCAGTTGTCTAACAGAGAACCAAGGCACCAAAGGAGGGGGAATGTGCTGCCTGGGAGGAACAGGCTGCCAGAGGCCAGGCACGTGGTTCTTGGGGAGACCACCTCAAATTCTACTCTGGGTCTCTGTTTCTCAGCCCTTGTACCCCTGGACCATATCTAGCACCCTAGACTTTCTCACATCTTCCCTCTCGCTCTAACACAGGACTGCGTCACCTCTCCCCTGGTCTATCTGAGTAGCTTTCTCGCTGGTCCCTGTCTTCTTCACCTGCCCTGTACACCCAGTTTCCCTCAGAAGTCACCAAAACCCTGGTAAAACTGGTCAGGTCCTGTCACTCCCCTGCTTGGGCCCACCACTTGTGAGTAAAGCAGCACACAGGAGGCCTGTGGCCCTCACACGTCCCCTCCCCAAGAGCACTCCACTTCTACTTCCTCAGCTTCTTTGCTGCCCCTCAATAGGCCAATCTTGCTCCTGCCTCAGGGCCTTTGCACAGGATTTCCCTCTGCCTAGAAGACACAGGTATTCACCTGCTTCCTGGCTGGCTTCAGGCCTCCCCTCAAATGTCACTTTCTCTTGACCTCCCCATATAAAAAGCATAACTACCTTCCTGACATCACCCCATTCAATGTCTCCCTTCCCTGTCCACTGAGGCTTTGACCACCATCTAAGCCTCATCTAAGCCCTGAGGACAGGATCTTCACTGTGGTCACTACACAGTCCTCACACCTAGAACACCAAGAGCAATGCCTGACACATAGTGAGCCCTTGGTCCGTATTTGTTGGGTGAATATGGGCTCCCAGGTCAGGGCTGCCCCCCCAGTGTTCTCTCACCCTCCTCATCCTCAAGCCTCACTGCTCACCAAGGAGGGGGGTTGGGTCAGGAATGGGCCAGGTGAGGAGGGAGCTGGAGGATGAGCCACTGCTCCCAGACTCAAGCCTAGGGCTTAGGCCAGCCTCTCGTCTCCCAACTCCCACATCTGATCTCCCCAGCAGTGTGATAACCCTCACCTGTGGCTCTCCCAAGCTGCTCCTCTCCCCTGGGATTGCCCCACATAGGCTCACCTGGCACATGGTGGGTGAATCAAGAAGAATCACCATGGCAACTACTACTGTGCCTGTACTCCACCTCATGGAGCCTCTGTAAAACTGATACCTTGTCCCCATTTTATAGATAAGGAAATTGAGGCCCAAGAAGCTAATGGCATACCCAAGAACACACAGGGAGCAAGTTTCCTACCCAGGGTGCTAAACCCTGGGAGCCTGTTTTCCTGATGCCACATGTCCACAGACCCGTGAACCCTTAGGCCCTACAAGTCAGGAACTGCCTGGTTGCTATAGTCATTGTTCCCCAGTGCCCTCCTTCCATCCCTACATTAGCACACAAGCCATGATTATTTGTGAGAGAGAAGGAACTTTTGTTTATTGAGTTCCTGCCATGAGCTGGTTATCCCGCCAACTGCAGTATGTACACCACCTCCGTGAGCCTCTGCATGACCCCATTACATGGATGACTGGACTGAGGCCAGACAGGTTAAGTAATGTGTCCCACCCTTCTCAGCTAATAAGTGTCAGAATGGGGCCCTAATACTCTGAGATCATCTGCCGGAGTGGCGAGACTTTCCTACCATCCTGGTGCCCCTTTTTGGGAAGCTGCTCCTGCCAGCCCCTCGGTGGACAAAAGAGTGAGCAGAGGCAGACTGGGCCCAGCCACAAGAGGGCGGCGGGGTAGGCTGGCGTGTTTATTAATTTTCTGCCTCAGTGGGTCTGCAGCCCCAGCCGGAGCCTGCAGAGTTGCCATCCAGTCTATTAAATAATTCTATTTGGGAAGAACCTGGCATGCGAGGGACCGTGCTGATGGGCCTTTAAAATTTAATTGCCGTGCTAAATGAGATTAGACGTGGGGAGGCGGGAGGGGTGAGCCCAGATAAAAGGATGGCTGTGTTTGAGGAGGCAGGGGTGTATGGAGAAAACAAGATTCTGTCCACTCTTCTTAGCCCTGGCATCCCATACCTCCCTAGCTGCCTGGGCTGGGAGGCACCCAGGCCTGAGCCCCATAAGCCTCCTCACTCCTGGCACAGCCTTGGCTCCCATAGCCTCCTGGCCCCTTTTTGCCCCGCCTACAGACACCTCTACACCAGCTCACCAGTCTAGACACCTTCTCCTGAGTGCAGCCCACATGGCCCACCTCCCAGCCTTTGCTCATGTGCTCTCTCAACTTGGGGTGCTGTTCCCCTATCGCCAGCTAAAACTTTCCTCATCCTTCAAGGCCTCACCAAGAACCACAGCTCCAAGGAAGCCCTTCCAGACCCTAGGCATAACTCAGGTCCCCTTCTCAGTAGGCTGGCCCAGCAAGGAAGAATGAAGTTCCCTTTTGGGTTCTGAGAAATGCAGGGCCCAGTGTCCACTGGACATTGTTAGCTGAGTCCACTGGGTAATAATGTGAATGGAAAATATTAATATTTTTTAAGATTTTAAAAGCTTTTTTTTCTTTCCCTCCCTGCATTTCTCTTTCCCCTTTTCTTTCAGCTAAGTAAGCAGGCAGCTCTGGGCTTCCCTACCCACAGGAAGTATGGCCTGCTATGGGTCTGCTCAGAAGGCTGCAGAGGACAGGGCACTATCTTCTCCCCTTCTCTGTGCCCACTGTCTCTGGTTTCTTCTCCTCAAACCATTGAAACCTGGATCCTTCTACCTTCCATCTGGCTTCCCCTCAAAGCAGCTCTTAGATCTTCAGATACCCCAGAACTCCCGCTGCCCCACGATGCAATGGCTTCACTCCCATCAGCCACCCTCACCTCTCTCCCCGAGCCCCTTTCTCTCTTTTCTTTTTCAAGGCTCTATGCTTCTGTGCTAAAAAATAGTCACCTATTTCTCCAGAAATCATTCCTGCAAAGCATACACCAAAGCAAATCAGCTCTGAGCCCCTTGATCCCACAAACATTTGTTGAGCACATACTGTGTGCCAGGCACAGTGCTAAGGACTGCAGACACATCAATGAACAAGATAGACAAGGTCTCTGTCCTTGGGGGGTGCTGACATTCTGGTATAGAGAATAACAAAATACTCAAGAAAACAAGAAGTGAGCAAGATAATTGTAGAAAATGTGAAGTGTTACAAAGAGGACCCAAGTGGTGAAGTGGGTGGATGGCAATAGTGTGGGGGTGGCTGTGTTGGATGAGGAGGGCCAGGGAGGCTATCTGGGGAGGTGACACCTGAGGTGAGACCTGAGGTGCAAAGCTTTGCAGGAAGGAACGTAGTAGGAGAAACATAGGAATATAGGACTTAGTAGGTATAAAACCCCTGAGGCGGGAGTGTGCCTGGAGGGTGGGAGAGGACCTAAGACCAGGGCTGCTGCTGGAGGGTAGGGAGGGAAGGAGTGAATGATATAAGATTGGCCTTTAGACCCCTGAACCCTGGCTTAATCAGCATTGTCCCCAGGGCCAATCTGGGGAGGAGCCTTGGAGCTCACCAGTCAGGCTAGATGAGCTACTTTTTGGTGTTGAGGTCAGAGAATTGGTAAGGCAGCCACATGTGAAATGAGGCCAGCAGACACTGTCACGCCCCCCATAAACAGCCTGGGAAGACCAGCAGGCTCCAGAAGGGAATTCTAGAAGAAGAGATGTTCAGGGTTCAGGGCAGCAGCGCAGCTCCTGGGCCTCTTTTCCAGACCCGCAGAACAGGAGCTGACACATTCTCTCCTGCTTACACAGCCTCTACGTTAGACTACACACGTCCTCTGGGTCAGACACTTACGCACGGCCTCTGTGCTAGATGCTGCACGCAGCCTTCTCTGCAGGCCATGGGGCTTCCTCCAAACCCCCTCCTGGGGAAGAACCAGCTAGAATGCTCCAGCCAACCCCACTCATCCCTGCACCCACAGCATATGGGTCAGGCTCCTCTCCAGCTGCTGACCAAGGGCTTGGGGCCAAGGGCCAGGCATGGGTACCATCACCCAGGGCCAAGTGCCACATTCACAGGGCTATAGACTGTGTATGAAGGAGAAGCAGAGGTTGTAAACCCACACCACCCCCCTTCACTCCACTGTGCTTAGGAAAGGCCTGGTCAGCCTTGGTCACTTTGCCATGGTGAGTTCCCAGCATTTTCAACAGCAAGGCTCTTTTCTCAAATGATATTTAAGTAGAATCACAATGTGTAAAACAGATAAAAGCCATATGCTGTGTTTAATATTCACATGTATGCCTTATTCTTATTATAATAAGAGGGAACACTTATAATAAGATTAGATAAGATGAAAACAAGGCTGTTTGGCTGAATATAAGATAGAAATAAGGGATTATCAGTGATAGTTTCTACCTACACGGGGCTCAGCCTCCGACTTGTTTCTGCATGATGTTTGTGTTGCTACTGCTTATTCAAACAGATCAGTAATTACAAGTTAAAGGGGCTTTTTGTTTCTTACATCATCCTTCCTCACAATGCTCTTCAATTAAATATGGATGTAGGAGAATCTTTAGCCTCAGGTCCACTCAAAGCAAGCTTTCCAGTGATTTCAAATGGATTAAAAGTTGTATAACACAATCGCCAGCCTGTATTTGTTTTTAAATACAGTTTTATTATAACAATGGTATTGAAAATAAACTTTGAGTCAAATATTTATAGGCTCTGAAGGGCTTCCAGAGTAGACATGACTACTGTAGACATGACTTGAAAGCCACCAGCTTAGTGAGCACACTTCACTAGGTGATCCTTACACTCGAGGCCAGGAAACCCAGCTTATTCCATCTTTCCCAAAGACTCATACAATCTCAAATTTGGGAAGGAGCTCATGGCCATGTAGTCCAAAGCTTACTTTCTACAGGAATTCCTCCACAGCTCTTTGGCAGCTAACCCTTCAGCCTCTGCTTGAATACCCAGAGTGACGGGGTATCTCATGAGGCCACCTGGTCTGCTCCATTGTCAGGCAGCTTTAATTATCAAACATCTCTTCCTCTCTGAACCTGTTCCCTTATCTACTGGAAGGGACACAATAATATTTATCAAGCTGGACTGCTGTGAAGATTGAATAAGGTGACAGATGCAAAGCCCCAGGACACTGAGTCGGCACATCCTACGTGTTCAACAATGTTTAGTCTCTCGTGCCCATCCTTGCCCTCCAAAATCCCTCATCTTAGAGGGGTAGACAGCTTTATGCCTGCAGGGACAAGTACACAGAGTGAGCTGTGCGTGGAGTGGGATAGGGAGCGCGTGTTCTTCTGAGAGGGCCCTAAGGGAAGCCTGTCTGGGGAGGCAGCGCGTGGGAGTGAAGAAGGCCTGTGCCCCCACTGAGCTTCATCAACTCCACACCCCCACACCCATCCCTGTTCCCAGCCCACCCTCTCCCCTACCTACACTGGCCTCAGAGCCTCATCTGTCTTCCCTCCTGTCACTTGAGCTAGAGCCTTGTGGAGGAAGCAAGGGGATTAAATTCCAGGGCCGGCCAGCTCCCCCACCAAGGAGCTGGCACTTCATTACCCGCCTGCCCAGCTGTCTGCAGCCATCGATCGGCCTTGGCCTGAGTGACCTCCAATCAATGGGCAGCATGTTATTTACTGGATTCTGTCCTGAGCCAGCTGGGAAGAGAGAAAGGAGCCTGGCTAGCGCGTCCATCCACGGCCCATAGTGATTCTCTGAGGGCCTCATTCCTGAGGCAGAGAGGTGAAGCCATCAACAAACCCTGGGGTGGGAAGGAAAGGAGAATGGGTAGCAGGGAGCACTCTGCTGGGAGCCAGGGAGCCAGGGCTCCACCAGTGTGCTCAGCTGCATGACCTTGGCCAAGGTGTCTGGGTCTTTCCCTGTCCTGGCCTCAATGTCTTCTACGAAAGGATAACAGCAAGATTTGCAAATTGGGCAGCCGGCAGGGTCTTGATGTAAAGATGAGTAGAGGCAGGAAGGACCAGGGCTCTGTCCAAAGGGAAGCTGCATCTCCATTCCCCCTGCAGGCACATGAGCCCTGTGCTGCCCACAGAGCACTGGGGCCCCCCTCTAACTCCCACACTGGGGAGCCATTCCCAAGCTCCCCTCAAAGAACCACTTCCTCTGCTCTCTGCTCTCACTTCCTGCCTCAGGACTTCTTTGCAAGCCAGTTCCTGTTCCGGGCAGCCAGATGCCCCTGGCAGCCCTCAACCCTTAGAGGATGGAGTTGGTGGGCAAACACCCCAGCCTCCCCCTTCCCGTGGCCAGTTGTGAGGCACAGACTCCCAGTTCTCAGCAGATGGAGCCCTGGTATCCACAGGGGTGCTGGCTCAGGTCTCATCTTCTCTGCTCCTCCTCCTTCCTGCCCCTCTCCCTACCTGCTGGGGCACATTCCTCAAATGCACAAGCCTGTCCCACCTAAGGCTCTGTTGTGGGAGAATCCACACCAGCTTGTGTGCAGAAAAGATATGAATGGAAAACCTGCCCATTTTCAGGGGTCCTAAAAAACCAGACTGAGAGCTGGTTTTGACACACAAGCCACAAGTTTGCAACTAGATGATGTCAAGTCCCTGATGGGTCACACATTCTGTTCACATCACTTCCTCAACATTTTTGAGCACCTAGTGTATTTACTACACAGGTGGGCTGTGAGGAGGCCAGTAACAACTCAGAGATGGCCCCACTAGTGGGTATGCTCTTATAAGAAGGTGTCCATAGTGCCTGGGGAGGGGGATCCAAGCCGTGGAATTCTGACCTCAGTGATGGGTGAAGGTTGCCCTTGAGATGGACCTTGGCAGAAGCAGAGGACTTGGAAAGAAGGAATGCCGGAGGTCATCGCCTCCTGCTCTGTCCCCTCTGGAAGGTTAGCCTGGCAAGGATCACATGATCCCAATGGCCTCCATCGATTGGACCAGGGCAGATACTGACTAAGAGCCACCAATCACTAGTGACAGAGGCTACCTTGACCTGTGACTTGGCCTGAGATCTTCTCAGGGGCTTGGCCTGTCCAGAGCACAGTGGATGGGGCAGTCATCAATGGATTTGTGGAGCAGGGGCAGAGAAAGAGCTAGGAGCCAGCATGGGGAGAATCAGGGCCACATAAAGTCAAAGCCACAAGACAGCACATTCTGTGAGGCATGAGCAAGATGAAAGCCAGCTTGTAGTGAGAGGAGCGGAGAGTCCACAGGCAGGGAGAACCTGCTTGTGTCCCTCGGAGTTGGAGATGTGGAGGATCAGTATGTAGAATGGGACATTAGACAGCAAGAGGGCAGGGCATTAGCAAAAGCTTTGGAGATGGGAGGCCAGCAACATGGGCAGGGGCCTGGGGAGCACCATGTCAGAGGTCAGTAAGAGCATTGCACAGATGGCCCAAAGGCAGGCCCTGGCGCCAGAGGTCAGTGATCACTGGTGACTCGTTAAAGCTACCCAAGTGGGGGCTGAAGGCAGCATTCAGAGAAGGCGAGGAGGATGGGAGGTGAGGAGGTGAAGGCCATGACTGTGGAGTCCTGGCTCCCAAAACTCAAGGGGGATCAGAGGGAGGTGAGAGTGTGCATGTTTGACACGGAGGCCTCACTGAATTTCTTCCTGGCACTGCCCCCACCCTAGGTTGGCTTGGCCATCAATCTTGACATGCTAATAATTCAGCTGTCCTCACTGTAGAGGCAGAGAGGCCTCTCACTGCACTGGGGTTGCATGACATTGTGTCTAGGGAACATAGGGCCAGCCTGCCTCGTGCCCCACTGAAGATGGAGGGCCCAGGGACCTTGCTCCTCTCCTGGGGCCAAGAATTTCTCCTCTTCCCTGCCCCCACCAGTTCACAGAAGCCCAAGCTGGCTGCAAATTAGAATTGATAGTCTTGGGAAAAGGGGTCCTTGAGAGGAGGGAGTCAGGCTCTGTGCTGGCCCTGGTGTGAGGGCCAGGAGGAGACCAGATACACAGTCTCAGTGAAAGTCCCCTTCCCCAGTTCCAGCCAGCGTATCCCACAGGCCTCTCTGCTAGAGGTCAGAGGGAGGAAGCCATACCAAGGGCATCTGGATCTGACACACTGGGAATGTGTGGACTTGGGCCCCCTAGAGTTGGGGGTGGGGAAGACCACATCAATACCTAAGTATCTTTATCTGGCATCAATAGCTCAAATCATTGTTCAGATGTTTGTGCTTTCCCACATGGGTTTCTGGGATCTCTCTGCTGTTTGGGGGATTCCTCATGCCACCCTCTAGTTCCAGTAACCTGGAAAAATCCCCTGTTAGCCACATTTAGCTGTGTTATAAGGACACCTCTTCCTGGGAGCCACCCGGGCTTGCCCTCCCACCTTATAGCAGGTCCTCCATCTTTCTCCTGCCCTGTGTAGACCTAAATTAGCACTCACCCAACTGCAA
Organism: Loris lydekkerianus; assembly: GCA_963574355.1. Classification (NCBI taxonomy): domain Eukaryota; kingdom Metazoa; phylum Chordata; class Mammalia; order Primates; family Lorisidae; genus Loris; species Loris lydekkerianus. The sequence goes on from CAUYPK010135402.1 coordinate 29,082, forward strand.
ATAACTGTTTGCTTTTTTCCACTTCAAATGTACGAGGCCAGTAGTTCTCAAACTTTTTGGTATTAGGAGTACTTTCCACTTTTAAAAATTGTTGAGGACTCCAAAGAGTATTGGTTTATGGGAGATTATTGATATTTGCCATATTAAAATTAAAACTGGGGAACTTAAATATTCATTTCTTAGCTCACTTAAATAAAACTATTTAATAATAAACTCAGTTCATGTTCATGGAAGCAATATACTTTTGTGAAAATAATTTTTTAAAACAAAAGAGAAGAAAAAATATTGTTTTACATTTCTGCATATCTCTTGTCTGGCTTAATAGAAGACAACTAGACTCTCCTATCTGCTTCAACATTAAATCTCCTGTAATACATTATTTTGGTTGAAGTTCGTAGAGAAAATCTGGGTTTATCCGGATTGGGAGTTGGGAAAGGGAAGAGAATTCTAACAGCCTTTTCTGTTATTGAGCATTCTTTGATACTACACCAAACCTCAAGGGTCACTTGTGGCCTGAAATCTAAACAAACTTTTCAACAAACTTATCAGACTCTATTACATTAAAATCCATTGGCTTGTTTTGCATTCTGAATGGATCTTTTGCCTAAACATGACTACATAACATCACACATGCATTGACCATTTGGAAATAAAAGTCTTTTCAGTATTGGGAAGCTATCAAGCTCCTAGTAGCAAGTAAAAGTTTTACAAAATTCAAATTTTTGCTTTGAATAGCAAATTTTGTTATTGGCAACAAATACTGCCAGTTTTTCTTGAAACAACATGCTCAATTCATTCATTTTCAAGAAAATGGATGCCAAATAACCCAGACTGAATAACTAAAGTTGGTCTGCAGTTGTTTTTCTCAAGTAAAAATGACGTTCCTCGTGGGGGAGAGGAATGGTAGTTCCATCTCACAGCTCAAATAATCTCACAAAGGCTATTCTTTGCGACAATCATCGTTCTTCAGAAATGCTTTTTCTGTACTTCCCATTCCGACATGTACTCAAGGATAGAGATTTAATAAAGTTAATCATTTTGATCGATTCATCAAGGACATTCTTAGTAACACTGTCTTTTCTCTCTTTCCTGCCAAGTGTCTGGTGGTGAAGAATCCCATGACTACTAGAACATTTTAATGCCACCACCTAGATTCCTGCTAAGTAATCTAGGCACTTTTAAGTACACAGCTTTTGTACCATTAGATGCAAATATCAACCCAGTGAAAATGTCAAATATCATCATATTGGTATTGTGAAAACAATTTGGACTTCAAGGCTTTCCCCCAGAGAGTCTTGGGAACTTCTAGAGGTCCTCAGATAACACCTTGAGAATGGAGCCCTGGAAGCAAGAGCCATATGTGTAACCTTGTCCTGTGTCCTTAGAGTAGAGGTGGTGCTCAGGGAATTCTGCAGAATGTCAGTGAACACTGCTGAGCGCTTGCTGTGGACTTTCATGCACCCTCACAACAGCCCTTGAAGTGGACACTTTTACTGTCATACCTGCTTCACACATGAGGGGACTGAAACACGAAATGGTGCCTCACTCTACCACTTTGTGCTCCAGAAATGAGGGGAGAAAAGATTTCACACGTCTAGTCAGCTCTTCTAATTCTACAAAACTTGTCCATGCACGTGAACCTCTCATGTGCCCCTTGAAGCAGTCAGCAGGTGTCCTCATTCCTAAGTGTGGTCAGAGAAATGGAGAGGTCAAGGACTTTCCCAGGGCTGGAGCCCAGGTCTGCCAAGCTCATGAACAACAGAGCTATAGGGTCAGTGGAGAATAACCATGGAGCTCCTGGCAGCAGGGCCCAGGCTGGCCCGGAGGGCCGGTGACTGGACAGCCACTCCCCCAACCCAGAAATGCCTGCCCTCTGTGCTGCTTCTCCTGATCCTAGGACTTGGATCCTGGGACTTGAATCCTTTGGACAGGTCCCTTCCAGCTGAGCTATGTGACCTCAGAAGAGTGACCTTCCCTTATCCAGGCCATCTCCTCATCTAAACAGTAGGATGGTGGATAATGGTACGGCTTTTCTGACATCCATGGCTCCCTTTGGCTTGTTTGTGCTGGGCCCTCCATGTTGTCCCCAAGGCTCCCTCCAAGCCTCCCCCAGACCCGCCAAACACGACAGTCACAGGGAAGCAGCTGAGCAGCTGACAGAGTCGGTTAACACACAGCACCTCTCCTCTGTTTGCTGAGGCCCCTTGAGGCCCCATCCTCATTTTTCCCCCTCCCAGGACTGCAGAAGAGTAAATAACCACCGGAGATGCTCCAGCGGGTAAACAGCCGAGAGTTTGCTCTCTTAATTGCCACCCACCCTCACCCCCCAGAGGCTGCACCCGAGGGAGGACATTTATGCATTCGTTTCCGACTGTCCACTGCCCAGCCACACACACCCCGAATGCTGTCAGAGCAGGAGGGGCGCTCTGGGTCTGAGGTGGTAGGAAAGGCTTCTGCACAAGCTGCCCAGAGAGCTAGAGTCAGACAGTGCCAAGAAGGTTTCAGAGGCCTGAGAAGGGCAGGGCCCAACGCTCAGAAGGAGAAGGCAGGCTGGCAGGAGGGCAGAGCAAGTGGAGCCAGCCAGGAGTAGGGACATTCTGCCCCAAGAGAGGCTCACATGGGACCACACCTCAATGTTGTTGCCCTCGGGGTTTTGGCCTGCTCTCTTGTACTGTGCACTTCTCCAAGCCTCACCTGGGTCCCTTTCCCTCGCTCTAAAAGTCCTCCTGGCTCTGGCTGTCCCCAATCTCTGTCCCACCCCACCCATCAGTGTCCTCACTCTTCCTGGTTCTCACCTCCCAGTCCCCATCCCCACATCACCCCCAAGGAGCCCTTATTGCACCTTTTCCATTTTGGGGTCCTAGCAACAGAAGCACTAGTTATAGAGAGACAGGGTCATACCACATGTCCCCATGCCCCACATATCATCCTTCCCATTGTCTAGGTGAGGAAACCAATGCTGGCGAATATCTAAGCCGAACTGAACTCCAGGCCCTTTTTGTGGCTTTGGGAAGGACACTCCAACAGAGCAGCAGGACACCCCGGAGGTAGCGAGACGTGGGCTCCACCCTCATCTGAACCATGCAGCCTTGGCAGTGTCTGTTAACATCTCTGAACCTCAGTTTCTTCATCTGTAGAATAGGGACAAGCTAGCCCTGCCTCAGAGAGATGTAAGGAGAGCTCTGTCACCTCGTAGGTATTTAGAAAGCAGTAGCTGTATTATTACTATTACTACTGCTACTACTTAGGTTATTGTTGTTGTCAGTCTAATGACAGTCCAAATCCAAAGATGGTTTTTCCTGACAAACAGCCCTCTGATGGTCCCTGGGCCCCAGAACAAGAGATTTTAGGCCAAGGTTCCGACTCCTATAATTTGGCTTGGAGAGAAAAGGAGGAGCGAAAATGTGACAGCTGGGATCAGAGACATAAGGCTGAAAGGGCAGCAGGTGTAGAATCTGACAGCTGCAAGTGAGGATGGTCTACGAAGATTAAGACTCGGTGTGTCAATTTCACTAGATATCAGCCAGAGGAGAGGATGACGGTCAATAACCTGCTGCCAGGCTGGATAAGAAAACTTGCCTCCAAATCCCCGAGCCCCAGGGGCAGGGGGACTCTCAAGGCCTGAGGGGGTTACCTGGGGACTGGAATGGCATCTTGGAGCCAGGACATAAGCACAGATCATGGAGCTGGCCCAGCCCTGGATGGTGATGCTGGCAGGAGACCCCCCACACATGAAAGGTTCTGCCTCGGGCAGGAGAAGCCCCAATCCACGTTATGGCAGGTCTCAGAGGACTCTGTGGGCAGAGGGCTAGCTATGTCTTCTGGAGGGGGCTAATGTCTCCTGGAGATGTCCAGGCTTTGTGTTCAGAAACTGTAGTTATTATGTGGGTATCTTGGACAATGACACTTGGGAGGGTGGGAGCTGGGTCACTAACCTGTGCTAATGGTTGGCTCAGGCTTTTTTTGTGCAGAGAAATACGCTTCTATCTTGCTAATTTGGGTCTTTCCCATGGGAGTTGATCCTGTGTCCTAACTACAGAACCAGCTGGGATGCCAACACTCCTCTTCTGGGTGGGGAAGGGCTGCTAGCAGTCTCTATAGCAGTCTCTTTTTATTCATCTTATGTTTAATTTTCTATTATTATTCCCTTTTGTGAACAGATAATACATGCACATAGTACAACATTTAAAATGTTCAAAAGTTTGTCATTAAAACTAAGTTTTACCGTAATGCAGGCTGCCATTGAACAGTGGCTAAAAAAGAAAGTGGACATTTATTTCTCTCTCATGTGAAAGTCTGTAGTAAGCGGGTGGCATCTGTGGCTCAGTGGGTAGGGCACCAGCCCCATATACTGAGGGTGGCGAGTTCAAACCCTGCCCCGGCCAAACTGGAACAAAAAAACAGCCGGGCGTTGTGGCGGGCACCTGTAGTCCCAGCTACGGCTGAGGCAAGAGAATCGCCTAAGTCCAGGAGTTGGAGGTTGAGGCAAGAGAATCGCCTAAGTCCAGGAGTTGGAGACTGCTGTGAGCTGTGACATAACAGTACTCTACGGAGGGTGATAAAGTGAAACTCTGTCTCAAAAAAAGAAAGAAAGAAAGAAAGAAAAGAAAAGAAAAGAAAGAAGAAGGGAGGGAGGAAGGAAGGAAGGAAGGAAGGAACTGTAGCAAGCAATCCAGGGCATTTCTGCTCCACAAAGAGTTTAAGGACATAGGGTCCTTCCAGCTCACTGCTCCACCATCCCTGGGTATGTCCCCTTCTTCACAGTTCGGGACAGCCACCACAACAGCTCTGTGCCAGGCAAGAGGGAGGAGGGAAGATAAAGAAGGGCCAAGTGCACACAGTTGTCTTTTATGAAAGGACGAAAGGTTTTTAGAAGTTGCCACATGTGCTTTTATTTACACTCTATAGACCAGAATTTAATTACATAACCACACGGAACTACAAGGAAGGCTGGGAGATGTAGTCCTCACCTGGGCAGCCACTTGCTCAACCAAACATTCTACTGCTATGCCCAAAGGCGAGACTGGATATCAGAGAACATCCATTGTGAAAAGATGTACAGTGAAGAGTCTCTAGACTCTGGGAGGGGCACAAGGGAACTTTTTGGGCTAGTGATAATGTTCTGTCTCTTGATGGAGGTTGTATTACCCAGGTGTATACAATTTTGGAACTTGTGGAATGATCTGTTTAAGATGAATACATTTCACTTTGTGTAAATATTATCTCTGGACAGACAAACAGATTCTGTATCTCAAACAGACACAGAAACAAATCTTAAACAAATACTGAACTCTAGTTAATGACAGGCATGATGAAGTGTTTAGGGATGAAGTGTACTGATGTCTGCAACTTACTTTGAAATGCATCAAATAATAAGCTGAATAGTAGATGAACAGACATGGGATAAAGTAAATTGAGTGCTGTTCGTTGTAGAATCCAGGTGATTCTATAATCCACACAAATGGGTGTGCTCTTTGTCCAACTCTCTCATCCTTTCTGAACGTCTGAAAATTTTCCTAACAAAATGTTTTGGGGAAATGTCTCTCTTGTCTCCATTCCACCCTCTAGCCACCCAAATCCTCCTACCAGCTTCTTGTATATCCCTTTGGCAACGGTCTGGGCATGTTAAAATATACACAACAGTCTTTGTCTTACCCAAACTTGAGCCTGGCCTTACTGTTTCTTCCTTGCTTGAGAGGAATCTCTCAAAGGGAATCCCCTGGAAGCTGCTGCCCTAGGCAATCAAAGGAGGTGCATGCTCTGTGGCCTTTTCCTCATGCCCTCAAATATTCCTCTACCCTTTAGCCCCTAACTCCCACCCATTGGATCTAATTGTCCCCTCCCTGAGCCTTCCTGCCTCTAGGGGGCCTTACGGAGGCTGCAGCTGACTGCTTCCTGCCACAGAGCTGCCCATCCCACTTCTATTTCTAGCCTGCCCTCCTGGTGACCCACACCACAGAGGGGAGCTGGGGCTCTGACTGGGCCTAGGAGGGGGTCCTCAGGGAGGTAAGGGCTTGGTAAGCCAAGTCTTGGCAGGTGAAGAGGCTTAGTGAAGGGAAAGCACAAAGGCTGGAAAGTGGAAGGGAGCAAAGAGCCTTGGGAAATGGTGACCTGGCTGGTGTGGCCAGGGTGGGGGCTATCAAGGACTCAGAGCTGAGCTTGAAGAGGAACAAGGAGGTCTCTGGGTCCCAGGCCTCGTGCCTCCCTCCCCAGCATCCAGTAAAGAGAGATGCCCAGGCTAGGAGGGACAGGAACTTGAAATATTGAAAGGCATTGCCAAATTCCCCTCTGTGGGAGATTGTGGCAGCTTCATACTCCCTCTGGTGAGGTTCAGTCGAGAGGCCTGCTTTGTTCATGGTACTTCTGAGCACGGTACTCCAGCATGATGCCTGGAGACCCAACCGGGTATTGATTTTCCCCCCTCAACTTTGCAGAGAAGCTTCCCTCAATCCTCAGGTCGCTGGAGCACTGGCTTGCCCAGTCTTTCTGTCTCCCCCCTCCTCCTGCCTTCCTCTTATTGCTCAGCTTCTTCTCACCTCACAGGCCCACGGCCATCATCCTTCAAGGTTCTGCCCAGGCACCACCTCCTCCAGGAAGCCCACCTGAACCTTCAGATGCTCCATCTAGCTCACTCAGCCAGGTGGTGTTGTTGCAGGTTGGCTTCCTGTGGGGCCCCATTAGTTGTGTGCTCCTTTTGCACAGAGGAAGGGGGACTCTTCCTGCTGTGGAGCGGCCCATCTTTCCTAATTAGGCCTTAAATTCACTGATAACTACTCAGCCATCAACACAGGTTTGCAGCCTGCTGGTAAAACACTCTGATTCCACATTTCCTTTACAAGAGGACACTGCTATCACAAGCCTTGATTGAGACAAGGGGTTGAAGTTCAGATTTTAGGTGCCAAATGTGAGGAGGGGGGTGGCAAATCCAGGAGCTCACAACCTACAGACATTTAGAAAGACCGAGGGGTGTGCCTACCCCGTGTTTCCTTGTCATGAGGAGAAGGAAGACATAAGGAGACTCAATACCGAGGTTCTGGGGTTGTCACCACAGCATGACTCAGCCTATCTTGACACCTACAGACAACCCCTGGCCAGACAGGACAACAGTCACTGTCTTCCCGTTGTATAGATGAGGACACTTGGGTACAGAGACACAAGGGCCACACTCCCTAATCAGCCATTTGACAAGTATTTATTGAGCATGTACTACCTTGGACATGTTCAAGGCAGTGAGAATACAGTGATGAGCAAAGGCTGAAAGTCCCTGCTCTCTACATAAAACTTACAGACTAGTGGGAGACAGATAAATAATGAATAAAAAAGCAACAGATACATATAATATTTTCATAGCACTTATGAAGAAAAAGCACAGGCATGGGATAGAGGCCTAGAGAGTGTGTGCTCCTTCAGAGGGGGTGGTCTGGGGAGACCTCTCTGAGGAGGTGACCTTTGGGCAAAGACTAGAAGGAAGTGAAAGGGTGAGAATCTGGGAAAGTACTCCAGGCAGCTGTGAGAGCAAGTGCAAAGGCCCTGAGGTAGCAATCTTCGTGTATCCTGAATGCTGAAGCTGGGACCAAGAAGTGGGCCAGTCTCTCTCTCTCTCTCTCTCTCTCCAGTAGCCAGGAAGAAGGACTATGTGGGGCCAGATTCAAGGGGAACAAAACAGGCAGGTTGCCCTAAGGCCTCCTCCCTTTGAGTCCCTCCAGTGCGTAGCCCCACACACCCTGGTTAACAGCTATCCACACAGCTGCCTGCTTGCCAGGAAGCTAGAGCACCATCATATTTTCATGCCAAGTCCCTTAATATGTTGACTTGTTGCCAAAGACCACAATGCCCAAATACCTCAATAGAACTGGGCTCTGCACGTAAACATGAAAGAGGTAAAGTCTCCATCTTTCTTTAAGGCTGCATAATATTCCATGGTGTACATATACCACATGAAAGCTATAACCCAGTTATAACCTAAGAATATGGGAAAGGGGGAGAGGGAGGGGTGGGAGGAGGATGGGTGGAAGGAGGGTGATTGGTGGGATCACACCTATGGTGCATCTTACAAGGGTACATGTGAAACTTAGGAAATGTAGAATATAAATGTCTTAACACAATAACTAAGAAAATGCCAGGAAGGCTATGTTAACCAGTGTGATGAAAATATGTCAAATGGTATATAAAACCAGTGTATGGTGCCCCATGATTACATTAATGTGCACAGCTAAGATTTAATAAAAAATCTCTCCAGCCTGGATCCTATGGGCCATGAACTGGACTTGGGTAAGCCTTGCTCTTGCCCACCTTAGTTTCCTGGGGTGGGAGGGAGGCGGAAACTTGGATGATAGATGCTCCCCCTGCCCCTGGGAGCCGCTATTAATGATCGCTGTGCAGCGAGCTTGGAGTATGGCCAAGGCTGAGTGGAGGGTTACAGGAGGGCAAGCCCCAGGGCTCCTAAAATGATGCCCCATGGAAGCCAGCTGCCAAGGAAGACCTTTTCCCAAGCAGACTACCAGAGTGAAGTGAGCTACAAGGCTGTGGAGCCAGACTGCCTGGGTTGGATCCCAGCTCTACCACCCACTGGCAGGCCACTGTGGGCAAGTGGATTATCCTACAAGTACCTCTCAGGACAAGATAGCCATGGTAATAAGAGGTGAGTGTGAAGATTAAATGAGATAAGACCGGGGGTGCTTAGCCTGTGACAAGTGCTATAAAAATGTTTCTTAAATAAAAAGGAAAGTCCTTAGTAAAGTGTATTTTAAAATCGCTCTCTTCCATACAATTGTACTTAAAATATTCAGTAGAAAGTGGGTTTGCCCCCTTTAAGAATAATCTGAGAAGAAACTGCCTTTGTCAGCAGAAAGTCAGTGATTAGGAAACAAAGCAGGAGTTGCCAGAGTTTTAATTAGTTCCTTTTAGCACTTACGGCTCATTGCAGGAGCCCATGCAGGTGAGAATAGTGACCAGCCTGGGAAGGGCCAGACTTCCTGGTGTGGGGCACCAGCCAGTACTGACCCTCCACCCTAGCCTGGGCTTTCCCCATAGGCAATACTAAGAAGCAAGGCGGTCCAGAGACTCAGCCGTGGGAACGAAGCCTGGAAAACGATAGGTGGAATGAAATACAAGGACATTGGAAGAAGGAAAAGTCCAGTGAGAACAGATTAAAGTTTGTAAACTGCTTGGGGCAGCCCTCCATTGTCTATTCTAACTTTCTGGACAGATACTATCTTTCTTTTTCCATCTTTTTGTTACTAAGGTGAACTTTCAACTTGCCCTTAAAAGGAAAAAAAGTTTGACTGGTAGAAAGTTGGTCATGGGCCTGGTGCTTTCCAGTTCCGTGCCTACATTAGTGGAATCAGTCTTCCCCTGAGGGCAAAATAAACACATATAGTATTTATTGAGCACCTAATAGATGGCCTGCCATGTACATTCTTCAATCCTCACAACTGCTATTTCCTGCTGAGACTACATTCCCATTTCGCAGACAGGAAAACCAAAGTTCATAAAGTTAAATGACTGCTCTGCAAAACCGCTCACTCAGAGAGCTCCTCCTTCCGAGCAGGTTTTGTTGGGCTGCAAACTATGACTAGAGTCCTAATTGTCCCTTCCCTCCTTACATCTCTCTACCTGCCCCTTCCTTCCCTCAGAGCCTGGCTGTGTCCCCCTGATAGGCGGCAGCCAGGTGACAGACTCCCTTACAGCCATCACAGGGATAGAATTTAACTCCCACCAAGTGCCAGAGTGCAATGGAGTTCAGAAGAGTCTTCCTTGTCTAGAGAGAAATCAAGGAAGATATTCAGAAAGGAGGGATGTGCTATATTCCTAGACTAGAATACTAAATACAGGTGGATGTCAATTCTCCCCAGAATGATCTGTAGATTCATCACGTTCATTCACAATCCCAATCAAAATTCAAGAAGGTTTTGTGAAAATTGATAAGCCTATTCTAAAAGGTATATGAAAATACAAAGGACCTAACATAGCCTAGACAATCAGGAAGAAGCAAAGAGGAACTACTTCAATTACCTGATTTAAAAACTGTCCACAAAGCTACAATAATTAAAGCACTGTGATATTGGTTGAACGGTAGATAAACCAGTATGAGAGAATATGGAGAATACAAAAATAGACCCACACATACATGGTCACGTGATTTACAACATAGATGTCACTGCAATTCAGTGGAGAAAGGATTATCTTTTCAATAAATGGTATTGGACCAGTTGGAGCAACTGGATCATACGGAAAAAAATGAAGCTGACTGCTGCTATACTAAAAGCAAAAATTAATTCTGAAGGGACTGTCGATCTAAACGTGAACAGTAAAACAATAGTGCCTGTAGCTCAAGCGGCTAGAGCGCCAACCACATATACCAGAGGTGGCAGGTTTAAGCCCAGACTGGGCCTGACAAACAGCAATGACAACTACAGCCAAAAAATAGCTGGGCGTTGTGGTGGGCGCCTGTAGTCCCAGCTACTTGGGAGGCTGAGGCAAGAGAATCACTTGAGCCCAAGAGTTTGAGGTTGCTGGGAGCTGTGACACCATAGCACTCTACTGAGGATGACATAGTGAGACTCTGTCTCAAAAAACAACAACAAAAAAAAAAACCAGTAAAGCATCTAGGCCAAGATATAAGAGAATATTTTCATGAATTGTGGTAGGCAAATACTTTAAACATAACACACACACACACAAACACTACAGAGGAAACGATAAATTGGATTTCATTGAAATCGAAAACTTCAGTCCCCAGCCGAGGGCTGAAGACTGGTCTGTGGGCTGTTAGGAACCTGATGGGGAACCATCACCACTTGTGCAGCTCAGCCTCCTGTCCCATTACCCCCCATCCTCCATTTGTGGAAAAGTCGTCGTCCATAAAACTAGTCTCTGGTGCCAAAGAGGTTCTGGATCATGGCCTGTTAGGAACAGGAGGAGGAGAACATTGTATTTACAGCTGCTCCCTATCACTGCCTGAACCCCGCCTCCTGTCCCTTCTCCCCACCCCAACTCCACCTCCACCCCCATCCATGGAAAAATTATCTTCCATGAAACCAGTCCCTAGTGCCAAGAAAGTTGGGAACCACTGATTGAAAACATCTGTTCATCAAAAGACATCATTAAGAGAGTAAAAAGGCTCAGTGCCCATAGCTCAGTGGGTAGGGCTCTGGCCACATACAGCGGGCCTGGCAGGTTCAAACCCAGCCCAGACCTGCTAAAAACAACAATGACAACAACCACAAAAAAGTAGCCAGGAGTTGTGGTAGGCGCCTCCCAGTTACTTGGGAGGCTGAAGGAAAAGAATCACTTAAGCCCAAGAGTTAGAGATTGCTGTGAGCTGTGATGCTACAGCACTCTACCGAGGGTGACATAATAAGATTCTGTCTCAAAAAAAAAAAAAAAAAGAGAGAGAGGGTAAAAAGGCAATACGCAAAGTGAGAGAAGGTATCTACCCATACATGCATCCTACAAAAGACTCATAACCAAAATATACAGTGTTTCTACAAATCAAAAAGGAAAGGACAGACAGCTCAATTAAGCATGGCTAAAAGATGTTAACAGGCATATCCTGAAGGAAGATACCCAATTTTTCAACAAGCTATGAAAAAGTGCTCAACATCATTCACCCCCAAGAAATGCTTTTCACCAGGAAAATGCAAATCAAGACCAAAATAGGATACCACAATGCATCCACTAGAATGGCTAAAATGAAGAAGATGGACGACGCCAAACAGATAAGGAGCAAGTGGAACTTACACACTGCTCTATTAATTGATAAAACCACATCAGAAAACTATTTGGCTCTATCTACTAAATGTAATCATATGTCAAACCTATGACCCAGCAATTCCACTCCTAGGCATTTACTCACAAATCAAAAAATAAGTTTACAATAAAACATATGTAAGAAACAGTCATAGAAACTTTATTCAGAATGGTCCCAAATTGGAAAGAACTTAAATGTGTATAAATAAGTTGTGGTACATCATACAATGGAATACTATTCATCCATAAAAATAAACAAACTACTGATGTATACAACAACATGGTTAAATCCCACAAATATCATACTGAAATAATCCAGGCATAAAATAGCATATACTGTATGATTCAATTGATTTCAAGCTCAAAAAATGCAAAAATTATCTATGCTGATGGAAGTCAGAGTAGTGGTTACCTTTTAGGGAGGTTATTTATTAACTAGGAGGCATAAAGAGAACCTCTGAAGTTCTAGAAATCTCCTATACCTTGATTTGAATAACAGTTACATGAGTGTATACATGTGAAAAATTCATCAGGCTGTAGACTTAATATTGTTCATTTTACAGGAAATATATCTCATTTTTTTTTGAAAATAATAATTAGGCTTGGCACCCATAGCTCAGTGGTTACAGCGCCTGCCACAGACACCAGAGCTGGTGGGTTCAAACCCGGCTAGGGCCTGCTAAACAACAATGACAACAATAACAAAAAAAATAGCCGGGCATTGTGGCAGGTGCCTGTAGTCCAGCTGCTTGAGAGGCTCAGGCAAGACAATGGCTTAAGCCCAAGAGTTTGAGGTTGCTTTGAGCTGTGATGCCACAGCACTCTTCTGAGAGTGACACAGTGGATCTCTATCTCAAAAAAATAATAATAATAATTAAAAAGAAGGGAGAGAAGCTACCAATGCTAAGGTTCAGGTTCTCTCTAAAACTTAGGAAAGCCCAGGCAAACCAAAAGGGGATAAAGGTATGTGCCTCTGATGAGTCCTCAGCCCTGTGTACCTCTCACCTCTCTCCCATTAAAAATGGCAAAAGACTTCAAAATGAGAGAGAGATAAGCATTCTGTCCATCCCACAGCTCTGGGTTGCTTGATCCTCTAGGGGCCTCTCTCTGCTTTTCATTGCCTTTGAGCTAGTTTATAACTGTACGTTGTGCAAAACTGATGGTAAAGCAAGTGATTCTTGTTCATAGAAATGTAAATGAATTTGGTCTAGTATAGGTGCAATTGATTACTGATCTGTGGGGGTTCAGTTTTTCATCTATTTGTAACTTCATTTCCTGGTGGCCTACATATGGATCTACTCTTTGGGTTCTTCTTTGAACTAGTTGTAACATTTTACTGGTTCCCTCATTAAATAATAAGTTAAAGTCTTTGACAAGGACTCATTTTATATTTATATGAAAGTCATGATTTCTTTAACATCCTCTTGAATTCCCTCTCCACCACCCTTTCCTCTTGTGAAAGGCCTTGGCTTCTCTCTGTCTTCCATGTGAATTCAGGTTAGGGCTCCCCATAGCCTTTGTTTTTTCAAATCCATTCACATTATTCAGCACCTGGTATTTGCTGGGCTCTGCAGACATACCAGGGAGGAAACCAGCTCTGCCCTCCCAATCAAAAAGGGAAGACCTAACTGGTTGAGAAGAGTTTTCAGGGCTTCATTTTATCTTCTCAATGACTTCTCAAGGCTGCCATCATTATTCCTATTATTCTGTTTACATCTCCATTTTACTGGTAGGAAAACTAAGGCCCAGGTAACTGAATTAGCTTGCCCAAAAGTGGACCCAGGACTCAAAGCCAGGTCTCCAAATCCATTAAAAACACTGGATGTTTCAATGTCTGTTTCACATGGGGTCAGTAATTCCCCAGTGCCCCTACTGGTGACTCCTGAGAGAGTCCTCATGTCAGCACCTTTGTCCCTTCAAACAGCTTAGTCCCATGGTGGGCAACAGAGGGAAGGAGGGGGCTGAGAGAGGAGGTAAAGGGAGAAGAGGACTCAGCCAGCTCTGGGTGAGAAGAGCTGGTGTGGGGACAGGTTTGGAGGGGAGACTGGGCCCGGGAGCCACTGTCGAATTCATAGTCTTAGGGAGCCCCAGTGGGTGTGACTCTAGGAGATGAGCAGCTGCCAAACCATCAGTGGCAGTTTTATTCAGGAAAGACAATGGGCATTTGCCATGCCAGTCTGAGTTACACAGAATCAATAGTGTCTGATTGAGGGAGGTAGACAAGCTGATCTCTCTGTGGGATGCCTCAATTCAGGGTGAAGCATGCAGTTGGGCCATCCCCCACCACTCCTTATTAAGACCACTGAAGATGAGAGGAGCACAGAGGTGCCCAGACAGGGTAACTAGGGTAATATCATCAAAACCATCCAGTGCAGAGAATCAGCAGGCAGGTGCGATCTGAGCCCTTTGAACTCCTGACTCCAGATTTGCAGTTAGATTAGGGAAGCTGGTTTGTTTGCCCTGCAGGGATGAAACTTATTTCCCCCTCCCTCTTTCTGAATCTGTTATCCTGGCGTTGTTGACAGTTTACTAGCCTTAGTCTTCTACCCAACTTTCCTGAGGCTCAGGATTCTTTTTTTTTCCTGTCTTTGAATTATGACACCTTTACATTTTTTTATGAATGCTTTGCCTTAGAGATCAACAGGTTTCTGAGGAGTCAGAGAGCTGCTGCATTGTCTCAAGCCACCACTTGGCGTGTGAGTCAATGTACGCCTCTCTAGGCTACCCAGACTTGATACATTTATTGGTGTAGAGTCTTGTTTTTTCTCCAGAGTCTCTTTCTTGTTGACCCCCAACCTAGGTCGGGGTCCCCAGAGAACCCTGACATCTGCTGGGGAGGCTGCTGCCACTAGGGGTACTGCCCTGGGCACCCCAGTTCCCTCTAGCTCCAGAAACTGCTTCTTCCAAAACCCGGGCCAAGTCTATCATCTCCCTCCCCATCTCCACTTCCTCCTAACCCCACATGCCTACTAAGGGACTCTCTGGAGACCTAAGCAAAAGCCAGAGTCCAGAGGCAGTGAAAGGGCTTGAAGGCAGAACCAAAGGGGGCCAGGGGGCTGAAGGCATGACAGTTGGGGATGCCAGAGAGTGGCTGTGGATGGAACAAGAGGTGACATCTCTTCCCCCTGAGCAAAGAAGGAAACCCTGGAGACTTTCGCCCAGCTGCGATTTGCCCAAAGAGAAGCTGGAAGGAGAAGCTACAGGAGACCAAGAACCAGCAGCGGGGCTGCTCTCAGAGGACAGAGGAAAGAGCAGAGACAAAGGCTGGGGCAGGGTCTGTCCCCCTCCCTAAAACCACAGCATGAGGGTAAGGAATAATAGCTGACATTCTTTTTTTTTTTTTTTTGCAGTTTTTGGCCGGGCCGGGTTTGAACCCACCACCTCCGGTATATGGAGCCATCACCCTACCCCTTTGAGCCACAGGCTCCACCCAGCTGACATTCTTGAAGACTCACTGTGTGTCTGCCCTGTTCTTTATATGCTTGAATCATTTAATTCCCAGAACAGCACAGATGAGATAACTGAGGCACAAAGATGTTAATTAACATGCCCCATATCGCACAGCTACAAAAGATGGAGACAAGATTCAGATCCAAGTAGCCAGGCTGTCCCAGTTTCCAGTTTCTGCCGTGCTGGAATAGGGGGGGTCCCTCTTGCAACACTGAATATTCAAGTATTAATGCAGGACCCACAGTTGCCAGGTCTGCTGAGCATCAGGATGCAGTGAACAGCAGACAAGTCTCTGGTCTTAGGGTATCCCCTGTGTCAGGGAGGGTGTGGGGCAGAGGCTGATTTACACTGACTGTAAACATGTAAAACTTATCTCCCCACGCAGTGTAGGGTTGAAAATCTTTCTCTGCTCTCACAAGCATGACCTGCCACAGCCTCACCCTCACCCCAATCTAGCAGAGAACTATTAGCATTGCTCTTACAGAGGGTGAGTGAGGACCAGAAAGGGAAAGAGACTTGTTCAATTCCTCATGGCTAGGAAGGAGCAGAAGTCCAGATTTGAACCCGGAGCACTATGGGTCCTGTCAAAGCCACTGGCCAAGCAATTACCACAGCCATCTAGGCAGGTGGACAATGGTTTGACATAAAATTTGGGGTGTGGGCTTTATGCCCATAGTACAGTGGTTACGGGGCCAGCCACATATATACCAAGGCTGGTGCGTTCGGACCCAACCCAGGCCAGTGGAACAACAATGACAACTGTAAGAAAAAAATAGCCTGGCATTGTGGTGGGCGCCTGTAGTCCCCAGCTACTTGGGAGGCTGAGGCAAGACAATCGCTTAAGCCCAAGAGTTTGAGGTTGCTGTGAACTGTGATGCCACAGCACTCTACTGGGGAGCGACACAGTGAGACTGTGTCTCAAAAAAAAAAAAAAAACGGGGGTGTGTTTCAATTGATAAATCTTAGCAGCCTCTCACCCCTCCCTCAAACACGTTGGCTTGCACACTTGTGTTGGGAGAATTCGAAAGGGTTTATGAGCTCTTGGAAGAAGCTGCGTGCTGGGTGGAGATGAACTAACCCACGTGGGTGTGGATGGGGGCACGACCACAGGAACCGGTGGCAGCTGGAGAGACATGGGGACCTGGGACCTGCTCGGTAGAGTCAGCCCAGCTGGGTTGGGCGGGGTGGCTTCCGCGGTCTCCATGGCAATGCAAGGGTGGGGGCAGAGGCCTCTGTGGATTGATCTTGTTCCAGTCAGTTCAATCCCAAGTGAAAATGGATTTTTTAATGCATCTATTAGCTGCTTTGAAAACGCAAATTGAGTTCAGGGGAGAAGTAGGCCGCCATAAGAAAACAATTTGGTGTCTGAGGCCCTGCAATGCAGGGGGTGTCACAGCCAGGGGTACCCCCCCTCCAAATCCGAGCTTAGCCTTGGTGAGGAGGGGGTATCTTGGGGTCCTTATACCTCCCCAGTCCTTTAAGTATATAGATTTAGGCAGAACTGTGGGCTCTCTCCTCTGCAAAAATGAGCAAATTTTGGCCCCAAGAGGGAAGCCAGTTCCCATGAGGGGCACTATTTTGGAAGGCTTCCTGAAGGTGGAATTCAAAGGGGCCTTTGAAAATTAGACTAAGCAAATTCTGGCTAAGTGAAGAAAATAATGCTCAATGAGCTTTTGCCCAGAGCTTTACAATTTACAAAAGACACCCTCTTTTGCTCTTACTTTAGTCTTCTTAGTGACTATGGAGGCATCATGAGCCCATTTTACAGATGACAAAACCGAGGCTGGGGGTCTTATAGACTGGAGGTACGGTGCCAAGGTCACTTAAGCAGGACCAAGGCTGGAATTCTCAATCCCTGTTTTGTGGTACTCTGCTCCCTGAGAGAGGAAGGAGCTGGAAGGGTGAGCCTAGGCTGGAGGGCATGGGGAGCTGGGGCTGATTTGGGGTAGGGAGCTGGGCGGGACTCTCAGCTTTCAACTGAGGCTAAGGAGGGGTCTGGAGGAGAGTGGAGATGGAGGGAGGTAGAGAATGGGGGTCAGATACACAATTACTTCCTTCCATTGTCATTCTGTTTAGAGTCTTCTTTGCATATGCAAATAAGTTCATCCTTCCACAATTACACAGTAATCAGGATCAAATTACCTTCTTGCTGTTTACTTTCAGCGTCCTTAATTAATCTGGTTATTAGACGATTAATGAAGCTTGTTTGGTGAGAAAGTCATAGGAAGAATGGAGTAGAGTGTGTGGGGGGAGGTGTGTGGGTGTGTGTGATCACGCGCGTGTATACGTGAGAGGTGTTGGGGGTGAGGGAGATGCTGACAAGTAGAGGTATGCCTGAGTTACTTCTTAGCACCATCTCCTGTCTTCCACAATTTCCTGCACACACCCCAGCTCCATCCTGCCTTTTCCTATCCCACCATTCCCATCTTCCTCTTATAGCCCATCACCACCTCCCCTAAGCCTTTGTGAATGGAAAGGTAGTCCTTCAGGTCCTCCAGAGTCCCTTGAGGGCAGTAGCCCTAAGCAGGGCTAGAGGTCCAAAGTCAAGCCTGGTCCTTTTCCATTCCCCGCAGGGCCTACTCCAAGTGGTGAACACTGCCCTTCCCAGACTGTAGTGAAGCAGCACTGCAAAGGCAGGCCTCACCCTCTCCAGGCAAAAGGACCCTCCCACAGCCCACGATGTGGGCTCCCCTCACACACCCACATTCACTGGGCTGTGAAACCATCAGGCCCAACTTGAGGAAACACTAAGATAATATTTTTTAAATATTTTAACAGTAATGGTCTGAGTTCCCACCAGCTCATGCCGGCAGCAGTCCAGCATTTTTCCCAAGTACCCTTCCCTAGGTTATTTTGAGGCATCCCTAGAACAGAGTTCATGTACCACAGATCCATCCTGGGTAACTTGTAATATGAAATTTAAGACCATTTTGGGTTCCTGCAGTTTCACCAGGATGTTTTTAGGTCTGGGTTTCTCATTTTTTTTTTTTTTTTCCTGAGAAATCTTATTCATTATTCTGTGAAAATTGAAATTTTTTCTGACTGGTGTGAAGAGGACGTAACATCTGGATGTGCCAACAGCCATTATTACCAAGAGGGAACACCGCATAGACCAAAAGGGAGGACTGGGAATCAGGCAGGAAAAGTCATCACCGCTGCATCCTTGATGATCACACAAATTTCACATCACATGAATGCAACCACGATTCACTCTGGTTACATCAGGGTGGTTTGGTTACCCTTCACTTGCAACATTAAAAGCCCCCAATTAGAAAGCAATGTATAGGAATGGTTAAGTAAAGAAAAGGGCAGACTTTGATCTTTATTTACAGGACACAGCAAGATATGAAATTCCACATAGAAATAAGAAACCCTTTCAGAGGATAGGCTCCATACAGTATGTATGTACAGTTTGGAACTG
>CAUYPK010135404.1:0-36667 GCA_963574355.1 Loris lydekkerianus
CTGTGCTTCTAGACATCACCCTTCTCGGCTATCCTCTCTCAATATTTCTGTGGGATTTTACAATGTGTATACAATTGGCTACTCTTTTTATATCTTAGGACTCAAGTGAAGCTGGTTTATAGAATAAATTTTAGATTTCAAGAAAAAAAGTCATGAAAGCAAAGGTAAAGGCTCCCAGCTATTAGCCAGAATTATTGTTGAACAGCAGGAACCTAAAACATATCCTGTCAAATGAAAATTTCTATTCCAATTAAGTTTCCAATTAATGTGCACCCTTTGTCTCTTAGATGGTGCTCCTGCCTGGAGTGATAATTGTGGACCTCAGGGAAAGAAGGTTTCCCTAAATCCCTCTGTTCGCCTTAAGGCAGAGAAACTGGAAATGGTAAATCTTTAAATTTCCATTTTTCTTCCATGAGACAACAAGGAGTAAGTATTCTCATTCTTTGAGAGGATAAAGTACAGTAGTCATTTGTTTCTTAAAGTTACTTATTAGCAATTAAATTAAAGGCAGTTTGGATATAAATTATTGAATTCATGTGTGAGTTTGCCAGTTCTTGGGGGTTAGATAGAACAAAATAGAAAAAACCTTTTGTATCTAACTTGACATTCAAAACAGTTTCCTCTTCGCTGGGAATAAGACAAATACGATATTTTACAATCTAGAATCAAAAGAAACATGGAATAAATTATAACAAAGTTTGTTAGGCTTTCTAGATACTGGTAATGAGTACAATGAGCTAATGCAGCATTCCAAGTTTTTTTTTTAAATAAAAGGAAACTAAATCCTAAAAAACAAAATAGTAATATGCCCATTAAATATAAAAATATGGTAGCAGTCTCTAAGACACTAAAGGTAGTCTTATGGAGGGTGAAACATTGAAACTTTATATATGTAAAAGAAACTTGAGATGATAAAATTTAAAGGTGGAGAAGCACTTGAAAACTTTTTCTATTAAGTTACTAGGGATCTTATAGGGAAGAAAAGTACTATTTTTAAATGTGAAACGTATGTAGCGCCGTATGTCCACAATCTCTACCTTTCTGTCAGTTTTCATGGTTAAAATATTTTTACATTTTAAGAAGACTATGAAAAGGCATAGCTAGAATAAAGCACACAAATCATTTACTCCCATACCCATGTCTTTGCTTGGTCCTATAATACTACCTTACTACCTTTCCCATTGCCAATTTGAATGTTACTCATTGTTCAAATTGGGTCATGCAGGAGAGAAAAGATTCTTTTGAGCCATCACTAAATTTTTGTGCGAGACACCTATAACAAGAGTCAAATTAACAAGAGAAGAACATGCAAATATGTTTAATGTAAGTTTTACATGATATGGGAGCCTTCAGAAATGAAAACATAAAGAAACAGGGAAACCCGTATCCTTATAGTCAATTGTGTAGAATGTCACTGGAGGACAAAGGGTTTGATTTAGTGGCAATCAACTGAGGGGAAGAGGCCAGGCCTGTTTGTTCAGATTCTTCTTAGCATCCCTGTCTCAGAGAGAAGTGAAGACATCTCCTTTCCTGGGTGTAGGGAGGATCACTCTGGATTAAGGGTCTTAAATCTACTTTTAGGAGAAAGTCAGGCAAAGGTTTATGACCCTGTTCAGGTGAGAAGGGCTGAGAGAAAGGAGAGACCCTCCTGCTTCTGCTCCCTTCTCAGTAGGCCAAGGTGCCATACATGAGGCAGCATGTTCTGATCCCCGTCCTTCAGTTCCATCCCTTCAGCTAGACTTTGCTAACTGCTATAGTCCAGGCCAATAGTGCTTTCCTTTGCAAGCACATACCATCACTTTGTAGCACCCTTTTGTTTTGTCTTATCAATGTCTTCCCCACAGACCCTGCGGTACCTACCATTTAAACACCTGGTTCATGCTCAATAAAACTTTCTAAGTAATTAGATACTTGAGACGTGTCCTTTGTATTTTCAAAGTCCTGAGTATCTTTTGCTAACCTGTGCTCTCTTTTTATTTGTGGCAAAAATGTAAGTACTAGTTAACGACATGGTCTACAATCAGTTAATAGTAACATTTTCTAAATTAAAGTATTTGAGGTTAAAAAATATTTATTGCATATCTAAAAATTAATAATTATTATGCTTTCATTATGTTGATTTAACATATATTTCTGAACATTCGTCAGGATAAGGAGAAAATTAGCCAGCTAGACACTTTACATGGCAGACTTTGTTCTTTTAGTTGGTTTCAATTTTTCTAGCATGTGATATTATTTTTAATCTGATTAATATTCTTAGATGAAAATTCTAAATTTGTATTGATTCTGAGGAATATGAGTTGCTTGACTATTAAATTAGAATTCCAATTTTGGGTTTCCCTTTAACCTACGCAAATTGATTATTGTTGCAGAAAATTTAAAAGGCAATTTTATAGCAAAGAAACTTAAATTCTATTTTAATTGAGCCTCTCTAGTCTTATTCAAGGTATATTTAGTGATTTTATTTAGTAGAGCATTCTTTGTTTTCAGAGTGTGAGACCATATTTCATTTAAATTCTTTTTCTAAAATCTACATTAGCTTCTATCAACCCAAATTATTTCCTAATACTCTCTTTTTTCATAGTTACATATTACTGTAATAACAGCAAAATTGCTTCAATTTGAAGTAGGTCCTTCTATTTTAGGTGCTGCTTTGTAGACAGATTCATCTCTATTATCCATTATATTTTAATATATTCTTATTCAATAATAAGTAAGGCCAATGTAATCAAGTATTTAAAATGAAATATGAAATGAAACTATGTATTTTTTCTTTACCTTCTACAAATATATTACATATAGAATCTAGAAAACTAGTGTTATAAGTAAGGTTTCACAAGGAAAGGTTATTGACTAATTATGTAGTTATTAACTAATTAGCCTATTCTGTACAGTTTTTAAGGAAGGCAGAGAAGTTAGAATTTGGTAAAGAAAATGACTTGTCAAGACAATTTCATACATACACTTATGGACATCGTAAATATACATATATGTGTATATTTGTATAGATGTAATTATTTTGTAAAATCTTTTATGTTTTACTAGTCTAAGTAGACAGTTTTATACTATATAGAAAGTGATTTCTAGTACTGAACTAGTTTCTTGTTAATTTCTTAGCTGCAATATGGATTTATAAGTTCTTCTTTCCATGAATACTCCAAGAATAATTTCACATACAGATATTTTAAAGTAATTTTATCATAGTTATTTATTTAGAGTGATATATATGATCCTGATGTTAAACTTACAAGTAGACATGGTAAACTTACCAAATAGGGATACAGTTTATTCCTTGGCTTGAAGACAAATTATTGTACCTCTGCACTATCTGTATTTTTGCACCTGTGGAAGATGCTTTGGGACACAGATGCTATTTTGCTGGTGTTTACTTTTACCTCTTGCCGTTTCTATAACATTTGAAGAAAATGGTAGCGAGCAGTCACACACCCAGTGTCTGGTTACATTTAATGAAGTGCTTCTTATATTGGGTATGGAAAATGTGTGACCAATATTATAAAAAGTGATTTTTGGTTTTGCTCATCATTCAGCCATCAGAAAAGCTACAGAACATTTATTTGTATAATTAACAAATCTGTATTTTTACTTTAGATTAAAAGATGACCTTAGTCATTTAAGAAATTCTTAGAACCTACTTTTTGATCAAAAATAAATTATTTCCCATTTAAATTTATGCTCTTCTCTCCCTAACAATGTGCTATATTCATCTGGGGTAAATTTGACTTTCAATAAAACTTTCACCTGTTATTAAGTTTAGTAAGAATAGATCAACTGTAGTTATTTGCATTGTATAATTTTATCATTACTTATTATAAAATTATTATATATTGAATATCTTCTGTGATAGGTGCTAGATTTGCATTATTTTCATAGAATTATTTTTATTTCTTTATATGAAAATATCAATCATACAATGAGGAATGTATGTATTATACATGTTCAGTTTAAAGAATAATGTAATAACACACATTAATGTATCCACCACTCAACTTAAGAGTCAGAACCTTTGATGTTACCAGGGTTTCTTCTTGATTGTGTGTACCTCTCCTTCTCCCCCCAAAAGGGGAAATTTTGAGTTTTTCATTTCTATGCATTATTAAAAATAATTGATTTACTAAAATATTGTGGGATCAAAGAGTTTATGTTCAACTTTACTTGAGGTGTGGCCAAAATTTTCACTTCTTTGTCTTCACTTTCCAGAAAAATACTCGATTCATAGAATATGCTAAAAAAATAATTATTGAATTAACAAATTGTTTCTAATATAGTTTTCATCAATTTTCCTGCTCATTATTTTATTTAAGAGTTCCCAGTACTTCCTATACCACATGCTTTACATTTATTCCAGTTATTTTTTGATTTATTTCAACCATTTTATTTTTTTCAATTTCTTTTTATTCTCCTTTTTAACCACTTTTTTTCCCTCCTCTTTATTGTATTCTTTTGGTTTGTTATGTTTGATTATTTGGTTGATTGTTTTCGTATTTTGTTTGTTTCACCTCCAACTTTGGAAATTATGCCTTCTTTTGCTATTCTTTCACTGATTTTCTTAAAATTTTAACATGCATATTTAACTTAAAAGTCTAAAGTTAATCAAAATCTTTATTTGTTTTAAACAAACAAGGCCCTACAATGCTCTAACTCTAATCACCTTCTTCCCAACTTGTATACTTATAACTGTCTACCATTTTAGTTTTAGGCTATCTTTGCTTAATCATACAAACTATGAGTTAATCTTACCTATACAGTCAGTGATCATTCAGATTTGCCTGTGTTTGCTGTTTTTCTTATTCATTAATCCATTTTGTATGTCTGACCTTTTGGAGATTTTCCCTTTTCTCTAAGTACCCCCTTTAAATTTTTCTTTGGTACTGTGGACCCCACTCCCTGGTCCTGGTTGTGACCTGTTAGGAACTGAACTTTCATCTGTATTTACAGCCACTCCCCATCATTTGCATCACCTCCTGAGCTCTGCCTCCTGTCACATAAATGGTATCTGTAGATTCTTATGGGAGTGCAAACCCTACTATACACCGCATATGTGAGAGCTCTAGGTTGCACATCCCGAAGGCCTCACGTTGTGAGGTGGAGATGTAATGCATTTGAAGCATTCATAAACCATCCTCCCCCACCCCATCCCTATTCATGGAAAAATTGTCTCCCATAAAACTGGTCCCTCATACCAAAAGGTTGGGGACCACTGCCTTGGTATATATAGATTGATTGGTAGTAAGCTCTCATTTTTTTATTTTTCTGAAAATATTTTGCTCTCCTTCTTGAAAGAGAATTTTGCTGGTCATATAATTCTAGGGTGACAGTTATTGTTGTCTTGGATCCTTTTAGCTATTTTTTTTTTTTTTTTTTTTATCTTCTGGTTTCTGTTGTTTCTATGCTGAGAACTCAAGTAATATTTATATTATAGTTGGTTGTGTTGTTAAAAAATAAGGAGAGGAGGGATATTGGGGTACAACTAGGAGTTGTTGAATTTTTAATTAGTTATGGATACTAAAAGAAGGCCTTTTCCCTTAAGAGACAAAAGAGAAAAGTCAGTGCCAGAGAAAGCTTTTTACTTTAGTATTTATGTAAGCCAGCCCCCTAAGCAAGCCTGAAATTAGATTTTATGTATAATCCAGTCCCTATTAATTTCAGTTTTGCTCTCAAAGACAACATATTAACCACATGTTATTCCTGTTTCAGTGTTACTTACAAATCTCTCTCTCTCTCTTTTTTTTTTTTTTTTTTTTTGAGACAGTCTCACTTTGTCACCCCCAGTAGAGAGCTGTGGCCTCATAGCTCACAGAAACCTCAAACTCCTGGGCTTAAGTGATCGTCTTGTGTCAACTCCCGAGTAGCTGAGATTACATGCACCTGCCACAACACCCGGTTATTTTTAGAGACAGGGCCTCACTCTTGCTCAGGCCAGTCTTGTACCTTTGAGCTCAGGCGATCCACCCACCTCCGCCTTCCAGAGTGCTGGATTACAGGCCTGAGCCACTACGCCCGGCCACAAATCTCTTTTAATAGGAGTCTCTTGCTATTTTTCTTCTGCCAAATCTTACAAACTAAGATATACTTTTTTTTTTTTTTTTTTTTTTTTAATTCTAGGGCTACGCTTATTAATTTGGCATACCCAAAGTGCTAGTCTTGAAAAAAAAGTTGAGGTTATGGTGGAATCAAGAAGCTACTCTTTTATGGGGGTTAATCCATAAATTGTCAGCAGATTTCCTTTAGGCATCTAATTCTGGTCACTGTTCCTGATATTATTTTCATAGAGTTGTAAAGTTTACTTGTAATAAAAGGTTTTATTATTCTGAGATTTGAAACACTACTCATCTGAGCCATTTTCATTCCAGGCTCTGAATTATCTTGGTATTCAGCCCACAGAGGAACAACACCGAGCCCTAAGACAGCAAGTACGATCAGACTCAGATGGGACAGTGTCTTTTGGAGGTAGTATTATGTTCATCCTCTTGTGTCATCATAGAAACTTGGCCAAAGAGTTACTGCAACCCATTTTTATTAAAAGTGCTTGTTCTTTAGAAGGAGAGAATGAAAAATAAAGCCACATCTATTTCAGATCAGTATGCTTAAAACTTCAGCTAGTATTACTTGCCTAGCTATGTCAGAAAAAAAAACTTCATTAAAACCACTCAGCTCTAAAATATCATCTTATCATATTCTTTTTGTTATTTATTGCATAAACACTGCTTTAGAAATAACAAAAGAAACAGTACAAGATATACAAGTACTCCCCTCGGCTGTCTGGTGACCATAGAGATATTTAACAATGAGATATGTAGCACTTTTTCTAGGATGAATTTGCAAACTTAATTGTCCAACCTCGTAGAAGCCCTAATTTCACAATTCTACTTCTTTGTTCTAGCCTATATGATAAATACAAATATTTTTTAAATATTCTGTAATTAGTTGTTCCTCAGTATATGCTGGGAATTGGTTCCAGTACCAATGCCCGAGTTTACCCAAACCCAGGCATTCTCAAGTCACAGCCCTGTGGAATCTGCCTATAGGGAAAGTTGGAGCACCGGGTATGTACATGAAACTCTGTGTAAATGAGTTTTACAGCCTGCACGTACTGTATTTTCAATTTGCTTTTTGTTAAAAAAAAAAAAATCTGCCCATTAGTGAACCCATGCAGTTCAAGCCCATGTTGTTCAAGGGGCAACTGATTTATATTAAAGATAGCACAGTGTACCACTTAGTTGTCAAACTGTGGCATTAATTAAGCCTTTCTACTCTTGGAAATTTTAATGGTTTCTCATCAGCTGCTATTGTAAATCTATATTTATCATCATTGTGAATGTAGCTATTTTTTATTCTTTTTCTTAAAATAAATTCCTATACATGGTTTGGACTTTTGATACATATTGACAAATTGTTTTCCAGAGAGATTTTACATATTTATTTGTTCTGCCACTGGCAATATTTAAATCAATAGTTTTTTGTCTCCTTGACATGATTAAGTTTTATTTTTTTCTTACATAGCACATCTGGTATTATATAATTTTTAAAGCATTTTTAATTGCTTTAAAAAAAGAAAATTAATCATTTGTTTTTGAAGTGATGAACAAAAGATATTTCTCATTTCATCTCCTCTTGAAAGTGATTCCCCCCCAAAAAAAACAAAAACAAGAAACAAACATACACGCATAACTAAAAGCACTCTAAGGGCAGAAATGTATGAGAACGTAAGGAAGGAATTAGCTCTGGCAGGGAAAGTCCGAGTGTCTAAACAAAGAGAAATCACAAAAGGGAAGGAGCTGACTTGACTGTGAAAAGGCTTAGTAATTGAAAGCCTCCGGTACTTCTGAAGACTGGGTGTAGGCAGAGCCTTTAAACTGGGTTATTAGAAATCTTTATAAAAGGAATACTGTACTCTTCCCTGCTCCTCCTCCAGTGGTCCAGCAACCACCATTCCTTTATACCTCCAGGGAAAAAGTATATCCCCTGAGAAACTGGAGAGATTCTAGACGTACAGTTGCCAGCAGCAAAGAGTCGGAGGGAGTGTGTGTTGAGTCATGACTCACCCGCGCATACCCAGGTTGCTGGGGAGATTTGCAGCTTTGTGTATAACTGTAGGCAGGAGATTGCAGGATTCTCTCTGAAGAAGTCCCACAAAAATGTCCCCTGGCCGATTGCCCTGTAGTGGAACCTGCCATTTGAGAAATTATACACAGAAAATTTCCAATCCATTGTTTTAGTGCCTGATTCTTCGATCTGAACTCATAGCCAAGGAGCCAAGGGTCACCAGGTCACCAGACATTAGAAGAAATCCTCTAACATTAAATAGCCCAAATGATCAGACACACAGAAAAAAAGGAACTCAGAAAAAAAGATAAATAATGAGGAGCAGAAGAGAACTTCCTGTAAACTACTGTATCATTAACATCCTTGAGAATAGGGGTGGGCGCCTGTGGTCCTAGCTACTCAGGAGTCTGAAGCAAGAGAAATCGCTTGAGTCTGAGAGTTTGAGGCTCCAGCAAGTTCTGATCTCGCCACTGCACTGCAGCCTTATTGACACAGCAAGAGAAAAAAAAAAAAGTAGAGATAATGAATTTATGAAATTAAAGAAGGATGTTGTGAAATAGAAACAGAGAACGTTTAAAAAGATACTTGGAAATTCAAAATGTAATAGCCAAAATGAAAAATATTTGAGTATTTGAGGAAAAGTATTTGATAAAGAGGTCACTCTCCGTGTCTGGAGAAGGTTGATGGACTGCTGTGCAACTTATTTGCCAAGTGGCCTTCAAAAGTTTAAGTGAGTTAACCAGTCTTAACCCCAACTTTTTCATCTGCAAAATGAAGAGGATAAGAGGTCCTAAGAACATTGTTGTGTGCGTGAAATTGCTAACCACCATGCCTGGCATATAGGAACTATTATTACATAAACATTAGCTGCTACTATTATTATTATTAAACCTCAGGTTTTTCTAGCTAGAAAACTCCCAAGTATAATATTGTCATATATTTCAGAAAAGGTTCCTCCACTCATAAGAGTTGGGGAGGTGAATATGTCTGTTGTATGTATTGGCTTTATTATTTGTAACTGAATTATTAGTTTCAGCAGAGGTAACTGAAGTTAGAATCAGTTTATCACTTATAATACTTCTTATTTGAACTTAAATTTGTCTGTCACTTCAGTCATAGGGTTTTAAGATAACTCATAAGTTAAATTTGAAGCATTAGTTATAACACATAGTTTCAACTTCATATAGAAAAAAGTAAGATTTATTTTGAGGAAGTTAAATGCTGTGTTCTTACTAAAGTATGTTCCATTTTAGATTTTGTTCAAGTTGCCAAAAAATTGTTTTGCTTGCAGTTGGATGAAGTAAATGTTGGTGCACATGGAATCTCCAACACATTAGATTCACAGGTAGAGTATAAAATTATCTTAACTACCTTGATTTTTATGTGTCTTAAATGTAGGCAGGCTTTTTTTCACTTTTTTGTCGGATTACACAAATAATATGTTTCTAAGATAAATATGTAAAATGCAGTTTAATTTAAAATCGAAAATGAAAGTTCATCTTGATCTACATCCTCCTATATCACTCACCTCTCATTCTTTCTTCATCCCTAAGTCTGACACTGTTGAAAATTTGATGTGTGATAGGGTACATATGATTATTATAACTGATAAATAGGTAGATTATTATATGTATGTGCCCATTCTAATCTGTTTTATATCACTATTATGTACACACAGAAAAGCACTCAAATGGAAAATGTATACCCCATGGTATTTTACAATGTCAACCATCCTTTTGTAATTAGCATTCAGATCAAGAAACATACAATTAAAAAATGCATTACCAGGATCCCAGATGCTCTAGTACCCCTGGGTTTCTTGCTAATCACTAGTAACTCCTACCACTCCCCTTCAAAAATTGAATAACTACTCTTTTGCCTTCTGAAAACATAAATTGGTTTTGCCTATTTTTGCATAAATATTTCCATCCTTTTCAGTATGGATTTTTGGTATTATTGTATTCTTAATGCAGACCTTCCCAATTAATATTATATATAACTTATAGGTGGAATTAACTCCAAATTTATTCTTATATATGCATGGATAACCACTTTTGTTCCACCATCATTTATATACTAACCCATCCTTTTTCACTTTTTTTGTTGACATGAAATGCAAATTTTATCATATACTAAATTCTGTCTTGATACACATATCTGTTCCTGGACCCAGCACTCTGTTACACTGATCCATTTCTCTCTGCCAATACATTATTATTTTAATTTCTATAGTTTTATAGTGCTAGGTTCATTGTTATCTGCTAGGTTAAGTCTTTACTTTTTTTATGTTTTGGTTTAGGTCTCTTTCGTGATCTTTACAATCACTTTGCCATGGTAATAACTTATTTAGGACTTTATTTTCAGTTGGAATTACATTGAAATTAGAGGACAGTTTGGCAAGAACTGAACATTATTGCATTTACGTCTTTGGAAAAGAAAAAATTATAGCTTGTTATATATTATTGGATATTTCTTATTAGATTGATTATCATAATAAATATGTTATAGTTTGTGGTGCTATTGGAAGTGAGATTTTTACTTTTTACCATTATATTTTCTAACTGATGATTTAGAACTTCCTTGTGTTCTTTAAGTAGATATTTGAAATTAATTACATTTTCATCTTTTTCACACATTTTTACTTATTCTGAATATTGTTAAATAGAAGCAGCAAAATGAGCAAGAAATCAATTTCTGTGATATTTGAACCATTTTACATTTTAAATTTTTCTCCCATTTCTCTTTTCTTAGGACAGTTTAAATAATAGAAACCTTATCTTTTTTTAAGGTTTGGAGATGTTTCTTTGGTCAGATGATCTGGGCTAAGATTTTTTTCAGGACAGAAGATATTTGCACTTTTTAATGCCTTATGATGTTATTATTCTATTCAAGGATTTGTCCTTTTCTTGAATAATTTTGTTAATGTATGTGGTTGCTTTAGGCCCTCTAACAGTATGTCTTCCTGACAATTTTTTCCTTCCATTGAGATACTCAAATTCATCAAAATTAACATAGAAGTTTTTTAGGTGTTAAGCTCTATTTTTGATGATTTTGATAAAGTACGTCTTTATTTTATAAATTTACTACACAATAAATTTTCACGAAATAATCACACCCACAAATTTTTACATTATAATTATCACTCAATATATAGTATTTTCATGTGGTTGCTTTTTGACCCTCATTTTGAATGTTTTCCTCAATTTCTAAATGTTTTCTAATTATATAGTTTTCCTGTTACTGATTTCTACTTTCATCCAACTAAGGGTAAAGATATATTCTGTATGGTATTAATCCTTTGACTACATATATATACTCAGTGTGTGATCAATTAAATGTTCCCCATGTTTTGAGAAGTGTACATATTCTGCAGTTACCAAGTATATTGTTTTCCATGTGTCAATTAGATCAAGGTTATTAATCGTATTTTCAAATTTTCTATATTCGTACTCATTCCTTGTTTTTTTTTTAATTGCCACTTACTGAAAGAGATATTTTTAGAATTTTTATATCATTATGGAATATTGAATCTCCTTATCTGTAGAATAGTTTTTGATTTAAAATCAACTTAATCAGATAAGGCAGCTGTATTAACTTTCTTTGGGTTGGTATTTTGGTTTAATTTCCAAAGATTGTGATTATTGGATTTATAAATTTTTTTAAAGAAAATTGTTCCATGACTCTTTTAAATATAACCAATAGAATATAATACTATAGTTTTGACACCAACAATCATCTAATTAAAAGAAAATTTATGCATAAATTCTTTTTAATTTCAGAAATTTATCTTTCCTTTTTCTCTGTCAGCTCTTATTTCCTGTTCCATAGACTGTTATCCTGATACAATTTTTTTTTTTTTTTTTAAACAGAACCTTTTTTTTTTTTTTTTTTTTTTTTTGCGGTTTTTGGCCAGTGCCAGGTTTGAACCCACCACCTGCTGTATATGGAGCCGGCGCCCTACTCCTTGAGCCACAGGCACCGCCCCCTGATACAATTTTATGATTGAAAATATTTCATTGATCTTCCCATCATTTTTCTGCAAAAACACTTTAGATAAATTAAAATTTATTTGTTTCAATTCTTTATGCCTATAAGGCTTTACATATTAAAATTTTCTTCTGGATTGAAATATAATTATACTTATTAGTGGTATACAATTAATCAAAACCATAGAAATATGATCTAATTTTGATCAATTTTTATGAACATAACATTGAAATATATATTCATAGTTTAATGAGATGGAAGGATTATTTGCAGTCCAGCACTATCGTTTATAAAATTTCCATGTTTACATGGGCATTTTGGGACTCTTTATTCTGGTGCTTTATGGATTCGTAACTCTTGGTGTCTCCTAAGATATATTTTCCCATCTTGTCTTTATATTTATTTTACTTATTTATGTATATTTTAATTGACAAATAAAACTTGTATTACATTTATCATATACAACATGATATAATATTTTGGATTATCCATACATTGTGGTATAGCTCATTTGAGCTAATTAACAAATGCATATGCATTACCTCACATAACTTATCTTTTCTTATAGAGAGAACACTTAAAATCTACTCTTTTAACAATTTTTAAAACGTAATACATTATTATTAACAACAGTCACCATGTTGTATAATAAATGTATTACATTTTTTTCACCTAACTAAAATTTTGTGTCTGTGGAGCAACACCTCCCCCAGACCCCCATCCTCTCACTGTTCTTTTTAAATACTACTTTGGCTAACCTTTGCTCTTACCTTGTTCATATGCATCCTACTAAAAATCTCATTCTATTCAATTTACAGATTATTTTGAGAAGAATCAACATCTTTTTAAAATTAAAATCTTCCCATCTGTGAACATAGTTTGGCTTCTCATTTATTTATATCTTCTTTGATATCATTCATTACCTTTTATATATTTTTCCCAGTACAGGCTTTATTTAATTAATCTAGTTACCTTACATTTTTTGTTCCCATTATAATAAATGGTATATTTCTGAAATTTGAGTTTTATTTTCAAGTTTTTGTTTTATATAAAAATATGACTTATATTCATCTTATATCTGGCAACCTTGTAGCTATTTGCTTTTCATTTTCCAGAAAATCTTCGATATTTTTTTGTTCTAATAAAACCTTTTCTGAATTGCTAATATTCTTACAAACTTACATTTATTTTCTTATTTTTATTCTTGTTTTTGTCTTCAAATACATGTTAAATAAATACTATGTTCAGTCAAGTGTCTTGAATGTTGCTAGAAACTCTTAAATTCAAGGGAGGGAATAAAGATGTTGCATATTTCTAATAACTTTTCCTTCTAGTTCATGTGTAAGAATCAAAAATCACATTTTTATTTCATGGTTATATGTAGAGCTCTGCTGTTTTCAAGTGATAATGCCTTATTGACAAAAAGTTTGAATACCATTTATTATTAATTACATAATTCAAGAAATATAGTATAAAGGTGTATGATTATTAGACAAAATAAGGCTCCTCTCACTTATATCACTTTGTTCTATTTAGTAAGCAATCTCTTTTACTGCTAAGCATGTTTCCCATTGCAGTCACTCAAAGACCTAGTAGTCCTGCAACTCTCAGTTCTCCAAATACCCAGTTCTTCAAGAATGGAGGTACTGGTTTATCAGAACTAATTTGGTAGCATTTATTAAATGAGAACTTAAAGGTAGGAACACAGTTTTCATTCTACTTATTCAGGTGTTAGGTATTTATCTACCTAATGTTGATGGCAAAGCACTTTCGTTTTTACTACCAAACAGTTCTCAAAGCTGTCATACCCATTTTTTATAGGAAAAGGGAAAGATAGTTGGATGGCTTATAATAAGCCAATGAATTGGGGAATTCAGAGTGCTTTGTGTGAGCGTGCAAAGCTTTTTTAGCAGCTGCAAAGAAGACAGTCATGCTCCAGATTAGTAATTTACTTCCTTCTTATCTGTATGATTTTAGGGCAGATAACAATGTGCTCAACCTGTAATACTGTGATAGCAAAGTACAGTGCTAATGGCGGTTGTGCAAAATATTCTGCATGCCAACAATTTTCTATTTGTGGCTCTAGAACAAAATGTGCAGTTGCCATTGCATTGTTTATAAAACTTTTCTTTTTAACCACACTTCAACATGTAGCTGAAACAAAAGTCTCTCAAAGCAGTATTTTTTTTTTTATGTGCATTGCATTCTTACTTATTACTCAATTCTATTTCATTAAACATTTGGTTTCATAACTTACTAATGGGTAATGTACCACAGTTTGAAAAGCACTATAAAAATCACAGCTTGTCAGGTTGCTCACAAAAATAACTTATACTCTGTAGCATAATTCCCAACTTTTTTGAGTTAAAAAGTTGTGTCGTGCCTCATCTGAAGTATATCAATTGATCTGTAGTGAGGATGCTGACAGTTGATGAGGGCAGGGAGATTCCACTGTGGTTACCCCCTCAGCTGTCTCAGTTTCACAAACAAGAGGCTCAGGTTTATCATTGTTCTGTGAAGAATGCATGTCTTTCACTCTTTTCTCTCTCTTTCTTTCTTTCTTTCTTTCTCTCTCTCTCTCTCTTTTCTCTCTCTTTTCTCTCTCTCTCTCTTTTCTCTCTCTTTTCTCTCTCTCTCTTTCCTCCCTCTCTTCCTCCCTCCTTTCTTTGTTTCTTTCTTTCTTTTTTCCCTTCCTTTCTTTCTGTTTTTTTGTTTGAGGAAGATGGGTTTTAGAAAATATTTTCACTGAAATATAACATATACACAAGGAAGTACAAAAATCTAATGTATACAACCTGATGAATTTCTCTTATTTATCTCTCCACTCAAAAGGCTCCCTCTCGATAACTTCCCTGTCATCCTCCACTTCTAGCTTTACATTAGAACCAGTGTTTTGACCCCCATTTGGCTGCTCTTGAACTTTGTAATGAAAAGAATTATAAAATACATGTTCCTGTGTTACTAGCTTCTCTTGCTCATTATTTTGTCTGACTCGTAAGATTTCTTGAGATGCTATCTTTAAAGTAGGAATTGCCAAGTCAATATAAATCAGTCCTACCTTTGTTCCCTTGATAAAGAACTTCAAGGTTTGGAAGAATATAACATTTAGAATAAAAAACATAACTGTCTTACTATAAGTATAATCATCATTGCCGTAATAAAAAATTCACACAGCACTACACTTGATGCTGACACAGGATGATATACAGAGAAGGCAAGGCTGGAACCCACATTTAGCGGTACTCTAAGCATAAATATAGTCCATCTTACTACTGTGATATTACCAAACTAGTCAAGTACCATATCATGAACAGATTGTCTTAAAATTAGACAAAATACTATGAATTCCCTAAAGTAGACTTTTCACAATTTGGGCTCTTACTGAATCAATATGTAGCACATTGTAGCCACTACTTTAACAAATGAAAGAGAGTAGAATGGAAAATTTCAAACTGAAATTGTATGTGGAAAGATTC
Source organism: Loris lydekkerianus (assembly GCA_963574355.1). Taxonomy (NCBI): domain Eukaryota; kingdom Metazoa; phylum Chordata; class Mammalia; order Primates; family Lorisidae; genus Loris; species Loris lydekkerianus. Next base: position 15,528 of record CAUYPK010135404.1, read on the forward strand.
AGTAATGTTTTGCTTATACTCATGATATAAATTATATAAATAAAAGGTAAATATTAAATTTAAAATTTGTACTTTACTCAGTAGTAAGTGAGGAGCTATTAAGGAGAAAATCAAATGATAAACATGATATGTTAGAAAATCTTAGGTGTTGGGGGTGAAACTGGTGATAGTCTAGACAGCATGGTGGGAAGAATCCCATATAGGTTAATAAAGCACTAACCTGTAGTGAGGGTCGAGAGAAGTAAGAGGAGTGACAGATACTGGATATTTACCAAAAATAACAAGAAGTACATCATCAAGAATCAAGGGAGAAGAATGAATTAAAATAACTTCAAAGTTTTGATTAGTATCATTAAGAATATGATGGTATTATACCATCAGTAGAAATAAGAAAATAAGGAGAAAGTCTTTTTCAAGGCAGCAAAACGATAGGTTATGTTTTAGAGAAAGTATGTTTAAGGTGCTAACATGTATAAATAACCAAAAGCCTTGGAAATGAGGGACTAGATACCACAAGAGGAATTTGGGAATACGTAATTTAGAGCACGCTAGTTGAAGCATAGCAGTGAATGTGATCACTCAGAGCTTGTAGAGAAATTTGGCAGGGGGATGTAGAGAGCAGGCTGTGAGATGGCAGAGCCCTTGCGGCCAGGGGAACTTTCAGAGAGTGACCCCCAACTGCTTCTCCTCCATTCCCAAAACAGTCATACTTCTGTGTTCCTACTCCTTCTGCCAGAAGTCACGTAGCCCTTTTTTTTTCTAGTTAAATATGCAGAGATCCTTGAGATCTCTCCCTTCTTTCTCCTTGTCATATGCTAACAAAGTTAAGTAGTAACCACTAAGACAGTAGTTCTTCCTTTGTTAACTATGCTGGGATCATATTTTTCTCTTCTTGCCATATGTTAACGAAGTTGAGTGGAAACCACTAACAAGATGGTTTGTCTTTGTTAAAGTTATTTACATTTTCCTATTGTACTAGAAGATCAAAACGACGTCTTTTGTTTATGCTATTTCCCCATATTGTCTGTGCTACCTCCCCTGGACAACCCTGTACAGATACTATAAAATAAAGCTGATTATATGCTTTGGTGCTGGCTATAACCATCAGCTCAGTCAGTCCTCCAGGTCCCATCCTTTGTTTCCATGTCTTCTCTTGTGCTGTATTTTCCTCATTCCCCACCAATTCCACTCTGGTTCGCTCCCCTTTGTGGTGCTGGTTCGTGACGGGGGAGGCAACCATGGAGAATGTCCCACTCCCCTTCCTTCCATTTAAGAAGTTGAAATGAAAGCAAGTCAGTGGAAACAGCATAAATGTTCAGAATGGGGAGGTGAGGTAGTCGGTTGTCACGACCTAAAGAAGAGAAAGTTTTAAGGAAAAACAATTTGAGCAGTGATGTATGTAACAAAGAGTTTAAGAAAATGGGGGGGAGGGTTACTTTGTCAAATAGCAGTTTTATTGGTGAAATTGCAAGTAATCATAGAAATGTGGGGATAGGAAAGATATGCAGACCATTTGAAGAAGTAAAAGGCATGAGCAGGAGAAACAGAAGGAGATAAGAAGGGGATACACAGAAATTTTTAGGTGAATAGGGTGGTACAGTCTCACACAATTTTATAAGGAAAGGAGGTATGAATAGGTCTCTAATAGAAGATTTAATAAAATTGGACTGAATCAGAGGTTATTGTTTGTTTAAGATGAATTGAGGTTGGAAAATGGGGTCAATGGAATGGTAGCTATTCAAAATTGATACAAGCCAACTAACTTAAAATCATGATGGTGGGGAAAGAGTGAAGGGAGAGGAGAGGTCACACCTAGTTGACCACCTGGTGGTCAGTGCAGTGACCACTCTCTTGGAACTGGTCCCCAGAGCAGAAAGGAGAGTGTAAATTATTTACAGTGTTATTGACCTGGTGTCACAGAGGTCAGGGGGCCCAAGGATCACAAATAATATTGTAAGAGCCAGACAGAAAAAGGATGTAGATAGTTAAAAACAGGCATCTGTCCAGAATTGGTGTTAAATAGCAAGGATTTTTCATTGACCGCCTACTTAGTTGATAATATATTTGAATAGAACTATTAAAAGTCAGTGAGCACAAAGAGGCTTTTCAGAGAATCCACAAGTAACTTCCATGGCCAATTATCTGGCTTTGGGTTTCTCCTGCTTAGTTCAAAGTAACAGTAGGATTATATATGTAAAGGTTTGGTTTGTTCTGTGCCTGTTCAGTCTAGGGCCTCTCAAAATGATTCCCTAGAATCTTTGTGTGATTTATCTCCATGATGTTAAGCTCAAAAGCTTAAGGTCACATCCCTAAAATCCCAATCCATAAATTCTCTTAATAAATTGTCATAGCTCTGTTACCTAAAATTGTACTTAAACTTTTAAATCCTGTGTATTTCACTTCCTAGTTTAAAATAGAATGGGCCTATACGAATGTTGAGTAACAGTGTTTCCCAAATTGTGCTTTTGCAAAGTTTAGTTCCAAGAGCTCAAAACCAGAAAATAAAGGCAGCAGGACACAGGGGCTGGGGTGTGTGTTATGGTTAAATTACTGAGGAAATGTGACAAATTATTAAGTTATGCTTGCTTTTTGGAAATTCAGATCCTCATTAGCATATTAAAGCTGTTGGAAGCCATGTAGAAAAGGTGGTTAATTTTTTCTAAATCCTATATCACTATCACCATCACTACCACCCAGTTTTGCTTCCGTATATACCACTTAATATCCTTTGAAATACAAGTTGGGAAATATTGTTATATTTGAAAATGTGATCAAACTAAAACAGTATGGAAGGAATTCTTATGACTGTGCGAGTTGAATATGTCTGAAAGATTGGAGTAACAGAGACAGATAAAGAATATGAGATCATATAAATTATAGAGAATGGGCATAGATACCCAAAAGCTAATGGGGGAGGGAAAAGGAATCCAGTAATATTCAGGGAAAACAATTTCTTCCCTTTCTTCCCAAACTTTAAGAATAACTCCTACTCCTGTTACTCTAGGATTTGGAAAGCGAATCTAAGTATATTACCCATTCCACCACGATTTGTGTTGAATACTTAGTAAAAATCACAGACTATGATGTGAATAGTCTCTGTGGGATTCTTGGAATGGGTATTTATTAGTTGTGAAACCTTAGGCAAGGTACTATCTTTCCTGAGCTCATTTGCTCATTTATGAAATGGAGACGGGTTTTTTTATTTTAATGAGGCTGTAATATTGAACATATACAATTCTCAGCAATGCATCTGCATATAGTAAGTTCACAGTGAATGGTTGATATTATTAATCATTCTTATTATCTTTTCCTACTCTCTACTCATCTCTCCTATCTAAAGGGCTCTGCTTTAAGCCCATACTTATATACAGTCGCTTTCTGCACTTAATCCTTTAAACTATATTTCTGTACTTGTTTTTAGCTTTTTTGTATATTCCACATAGAAGATGGCTATAATTAGACTTGGATTTTATCACTGATTAGATTTTCATGGTTTTTACCCTGCAATTGACTCTCAAAAAGATCATGCTAGACATAAGAGAAATTGTCATGTCTTCTAGTTTTTGTTGTTATTCACATTCATATGAATTATTAATGTTATCTTCAATCCACAGTTTCTGTGCAGGAATATTGTAAAGCCATTTGGCGTTTGCATTACTTTTCATTAAGTTAAAACCATATACATAATTGATGAATATACTGGGCTCCTGCAAACCATCTTGATTGATAATGTGCAGCGTTTTGTTAGCTTTAGATACCATGCTCTTGAAATGAATGTCTTTAGGGAATAATTTATGTTGATAACTTGTAAAGTCTTTTTGACATTATAAGCACAATGTTAGAATTCAGACTTTTAAGGAAAATTATATTGTTAAAGTAAGAGTTATGAAGGTGTGAACAGAGTCAGTTCACAGAATCATCTAAATTCTGTTATACATGTAAGTAACACCAGTGTAAGGTTAAGATTAGATTAATGACATCACCCCATATTGCTTTAATATTCCCTTTTATCTAATCAAATGACTCTCAAGTAAGAAACTGAATTTTGTTATTAGAATGCAAAAGCCTAAGATTAGTCAGGAAGAATGTTCATGTTAGTTCTCATAGTTAGCATCTAATGTGTAACTTCTCTTCTATATTTTAATATTGACAGCTTCTTCCCTGTGATTCTTTAGAAGCCGATGAAATAGGAAGGCTTACACGTGAAAGAAATGAAGCCTTGAAAGAGATGAACATACTTAAGGTAGCATCCAATTTAGTGTTCTTCTATTTTCTTTAGAAAAAAGAAAATACTCCTGTGTTAGATTCTGAAGTATTAGGGGTCAGTTTTATTTTTCAATAAAAGAGTATTAATATCAACTAGTTAGAATCAGATTCTCTCTTCAATTGGCCTTTAAAGAATTAGTTTTTCATTCATGTGCTTATTGATATTACAATATCCATGTAAGAGTCAGAGTGAATCACTTCTTTGCTCATGCCTTTTGATCAGGCATGAGCCCCTGTTTATCTCTCACATTGGAGGCCAGGGCAGAATTAAATAAGGCGCCAGCAAGCAAGCTATGACAGTTTGGGATCCTGTGAGTCTGGGGGAAGTACATCTTTTTCCATGTGCAAGATCGTGCTTACTGGGTATAATGGTTTGCTCATCTAATTTGGAATTCAGGCAGTGTGACTTAACGGGAGAAAAAAGCACATATATTTCAAATATACTGTAACAGTTTGATTTCTTTTATATAGTTTCATTGTGTTTTTAATAGAATATTACATTTAAATTACACCCTAGTTTTTACAAAAAAACAGTTAATATTTTCCAAGTCTTCAAGAAAACCAACATAACTACTTACCATTAAGTCACCATAGGAATATGTATTTTTAAATTATTGCATTAAATAAGTGAAATTCTATTTAATTTTTATGAAATTTAAATTTCATTAAAATCTTTACAACAAAAACAATCTCTTGCTACCTTATTTTTACAATTCCAACCCTGCAAAGGTGTCCACCCCTTTTTTTTTTTTTTTTTTCTGCCACGTTGGAAGAAAGGTTTTTCTTTTCCAAAAGTTTCTCTGCACAGCCAATCACATTTTTAAAATAAATGTATATGTGGAGCCAGGGAGTATGTGGGAAATCTCTGTATCTTCCTATAAATTTTTCTATGAACCTAAAACTGCTCTTAAAAAAAAGAGAGTTTTAAAAGATAAATATGTATGGATTTTAACTCTTACATAAACTGTTTCATCATCTACACATTTTACAGTTAGTGCCTTTATTTTCTCTCTCTGTTAAGAGTTGTGTCTTGGGCGTCTTTCCCTATTAATATATGTATAAAGATCTGCCAGACTCCTTTGGCTAGGTCTCCCATATTTTCAATGATTCTTCAGCCAGTGACCTATCAATGGATATTTAGACCATTTCCAGTTTTCCATTATTAAAAATAATTTTACCTTCAACGGCTTTGTAGAAGTGCCTTTGGCCAATTGCATGAGTATGTACACAGAATAAATATCTGAAAATGAAATTGCTTTTTTAAAGGATATGGACACAAAAAAATTCTGTTGTTACCAAATTCCCTTTCAAAAGGCCTTGCCAATTCACATTTCTTCCTAATTTATGTAAGGATTCCACTACTTACATTTTATTTTATATAATTTTTAATATATGGGATATTTTATATGTTTCTTTTATAATTATAAAGCCACTGTCTGGCCACATTCTTTTTTTTTTTTTTTTTTTGGTGTAACAATTAAGAATTTAGATGTAAAGTTTAAATTTAATTTTAAAAATACATTGACAATTGCTTTTAATATTCTCTTTAAAATTTTCTTCAATGTTGGCTGCCTTGGTCAGATAGCATTTTTCTACAACTTATCTCTAGATCAGGGGTCCTCAAACTATGGCCCACAGGCCACATGAGGCGGTGTGATTGCATTTGTTCCCATTTTATTTTTTTACTTCAAAATAAGATATGTGCAGTATGCATAGGAATTTGTTCATAGCTTTTTTTCTTAACTATAGTCCGGCCCTCCAACAGTCTGAGGGACAGTGAACTGGCCCCCTGTTTAAAAAGTTTGAGGACCCTGCCTAGATGAACCATTAAATCTTGTTTATTATAATTTTCAGAGAGTCTCAGATCTTTTTTCTTTCTTTAAAGTTTATCATTGTTAAATTTAGTGATAATATTTCAGTTTTATTGGAATATCAATATTAATTATTAGAATTTTAATTTAAAACTGTATATGCCATGTTCTTTTGACATTTAAACAAGGCTTCCCTGAGGAGCCATTCAATAAATCAGGATTCACATTTAAAGTTTATGAAATGTAACTTATTCTAATGTGATAAAACCTAAAATCCCAGGTAATCAGGCAGCCAGTTAAATAACTCAGTTGGTTAGGACATGGTGCTAAAATTCTGTATACAACTAATTCCACATTTTAAAATTATTAATACCTTTACCTCAAAACCTATCAATTGGCTGAAAGCCATATAAGAAGCCATAGAAAATAGTACACAAAGCAATAAATATTGTTGGAGGTAATGTCTTTATTTTCAGGGGTTTTTTGCTTATATTGTACATGTACATAAATAACCGAGGTTGTTGAATGGAGTTCATAGAGTCCATAGATGGTGTCTCAACACTTTTCGTTAGCCTGTGATGTATCTAGTCTTCATGTCTGACATGAAGTACAAATAAAAATGAAATTAAGATAATTTTATGCAAATGGCTAATTTTTATTTTGCAAGAATGATTTTTAAAAGTGCTATGGGCTTTATTTAACTTAAAGCCTTTCCACAGAATTTTCATTGCTACTGCTTTGCAGAGGTGAATGAAAATAGATATATTTTCCATTGACAGATGTGAAAAACTAGGATGCAAAGAGTGAAGGTGACTTGCTAGGGCAGTAACGCACAGAAGCCTGCGGTCTCTTGGCATGTTGATTATTAGATTGCTATATTATATTCATCATCATATACCTTCATTTCACCTCTTAGACAAGAATGAGCTAACACACCAGAAAGTAGATCGCCTCTTATAAACATTGCAATGTAGCCATGAATCTTTATCACTTAATTTACTGTTCAAGCAATTCCTCTGCTCAAGTTTGTAGAAAAGTGGCTCTTAAATTTCTCTTACTATTTATGAGCTGATCAATAAAATGTGGATTTATTTAAGATATACTCAAAAAAGTGGAACATTTTAGGATATGTGCTTATCTAAATTTAATTCCAAATATTTTTTATTTGTATGCATAATATTCATTTACCTTAACTATCTTAATTCATTTACCTTAATAACTATCATTTTATATTTTAGTTATACCAGTCATACCTTTTTATGACAGTCATACTATCATTTTATATTTTAGTTATACCAGTCATACCTTTTTAATGAGCTAGAATTAAATTATAAAGCCAAGAGTTGGGCCCATCTCAAATGTCCTCTTTAGTATGGTTAGAGACCTTTCCTTCTAATTTGTAGTAATAATGACCTTCAGTTTGGAAGTTCTTTGGCACTGATAGCTATTGCCCAAAATTTAGCTAATATTTACACATTTGGATTCCTGCTGACTTATGTTTTGACCTTGGGTTGTGGAATTTTGCAAAATTAAGATAATAGAAAGTACATTTACTTCACAATTATTCTATAGGCAACTAATTACTTTTAAGTGATACATATAAAGCCAGAAAACATAAGAAAATACAATCTGAAAATGTAAGCAACTTGATGTTTGGGAATATACATATAAGCTTTGAAACAAAGGACTAAAATCATACTCTCAGATACTTTCATAACAAGTTATTAATTCAGTGGTTTTTAAATACAGGAAAAATTATTTGAATCAGAGAAGCAAAGGAAGCAATTGACAGAAGAACTCCAGAATGTGAAACAAGTAAGTATATGTTTTGAGTGTGTGTGTGGTGTGCATAAACATAAGGGGTATATAATAAAGCAATGATGTTTTATAATACCCCAGAGCTTACTGATACAAAAATATAGTATAAAATGATATAGATTTCAAATGCAATCACTTTTGGAGTTGTACCGATACTGAACTCCTGCTACTATTACTCAAAAAAAAAAAAAGTTAAAGCTCCTTTTTCAAATTCTTATTAATTGAATGTTAATTGATAGTCGCAGACCAAAATGACCAGTTTTGCTTTTCTATTCTTTTTCCCTTTTTCTTTCATTTTTCCCTTTTCCCCAGTTTTTCTTATCTTTTGTTACTCATATCTCATTCAAGAAAACAACAAGCAAATAAAAAAATCATTAACAGAGCATTTTTATTATTTAGTTGTTTCACATTTTTTTTTACTCTGCCTCATTCTTCAAAGAATTTGAGGTAGCTTCCAATAAAACAAATACATGGCAAGATTATGAAATGAAAACACAAATAACAAAATCTACACAAGAACAAAACCACTGTTAGAGATCAATGGCTCTCACCTGATGGTTACTTTCCCTCTCACCATCATCTTAGAAAACATAAAATCAATAGAAAGAGCAAAGAGAACAATACAGGACCTATATTTTCAACATGACTGTGTAACAGAGAACACCACAACCTTCAAAGTACATCTAAATAGAGTAAAAAGAAAGAAAAGAAAAAAAAAAGGGGGGGCAGTGCCTGTGGCTCAAAGGAGTAGGGCACTGGCCCCATATGCTGGAGGTGGTGGGTTCAAACACAGCCCTGCCCAAAAACTGCAAAAAAAAAAAAAAAAAAAAAAACTCATCAAAGTTTCTGCAGCTCAGCCTGCCACTGAAACCTGGGAGATAAAGAACAGAAGGAAGGTTTCAAAGATTCTGAAAAAGGGTAGTGAAAAGCAGTTGAATTAATTGCAATACAAACAGAATCACCCCCAGAGAGAGATAATAGTAAATGCCAAAATAGGGAACATAGTTTAGGACTTGGTGGTTCTCAGCTCTGACTACAAGAAACGGACTTCAAGGTGTGTGGAAACAGAAGTGGCAGCCCGGAGAGTCCTTGTTTCTCTGCACAAATCAGATAGATAGGGGATGGATGGAATTCCTTGGAGACTAGGCAATGATGAGCAAGAAGGAAATAAGAAGGGAAAGGTAAGGATCCAGCAGAAATGAAAGAGAAACAAGACACACCAGTCCACCCACTCCTCTCTTAAGACCATCAACAACATGATCCATAAAAGAAGCTGCACAGAAAAAAAGCACTCTTGGATGAAGAGCTTTTTCTATGAAAATAGAATAGGAAAAAATTCTGTCCCCATCATTGTAAAACAACCGCAAAAAATCAGACAAGATTATATAAATTAAAGCTTTCCTCTTAATGAAAACTTTCCACAACAGTTGAGCCACAAAGCTGAAGAAAGTGTAATGTAACACTCTCAACTCAATTAAATATCCTCAAATGAGCTAAGAAAAAGGAAAAAAAACAACAACAACAAATAAACAACACTTCAAATTGGAAGTTTAAACAAAAATAGAAATTGGTCAGGGAAAAATGGAATGAGAGTTGATAAAAGAAAGAGGAAAGGAAAAGACAAAATTATATCAGAAATAAAAACTAAATTACAAGCTGTCCAAGGAAGAATATATTCAAATGAAAAAGGCATAGAAGAACACAAGAAAAACAACCAGGAAAATGAAAATGAAATCAAGAAGCAAGAGTTTCTTGAAGAAATCATTCAAAACACTGAACAACACGAATATTTAGAACTATAATCCAAGAAAACTTTCCAGAATTAAAAGAACACCTGCATCTAATATGAGGTACTGAAGAAAACAGAACTGTAGGATATATCCTACTAAAACTATTAGACTTTAAATAAGGATAGAGGGAAAAATACACAGTGTCTCTAAGTAAAAAGATCAAAGACAAAGACAATAGAATAGACCATCATTGGTCTTCTTGAAACAACATGCACAGTAATGGAGCAACATTTTCAAGACAGAAAGGCACAGAAAATGTTATACAGTCAAGCTGACCGTAAGATATCAAGGCCATGGGAAACAGTGTCATATGCCACTACTGAGGGAATCTGCACAATAATTTTTAAACACTAAGCCCAAGGTTATTTGTTACAGCATCATTTGTAACTGGAAAATATTGGAAACTGCCTTTTATCTCCAAGCATGGCTGCTGATTGAATAAACTACAGGACACACACATGCACTGGAGCACTCCACTTCTGCAGAGAAGAGGAAGGAGGTATCTGTTAAGTAATATGATTTCCAGGATGTATAATCAAGTATAAAAATCAAGGCCAATGCAAAAGAGTATATATAGTGTGTCACCTTTTATAAGCCAAGAAAATTAAAATATGTACTTCTTTATATTTGTGAAAGAAACCAAAGGAAGGATAAACTACACAGAATGAAATTTGGTCACTTACAAAAATGGGGAGACCTGGGGTAGACAGGAGAGAGTGTGTGACACCTCTGAGGATGCCTTTTTATATAATTTTTATTCTTGGGTGCATGTTAATATTATATTCATTTAAAATATATATAAAGAAATCGGAAGGGGAAAATAAACCTAACACTGTAAGCAAAGTGAAGCAAGTGAATCCACTTGTATTTCAAATGAATATCATAACCATACAAAAAAAAAACAAAATAACCAATTCATGTAACTTGTAAGCACAATATTTGTAGTCAGTGTTTTGGCAGGTTTGATTCAGTCGGGAAAGAATTCCATAGTAAGTCCTAAAGCTTTTGTATGATTTTTGTATCATTTTGTTGTTTTAGTGTATATAAGCAAGCAATTCTGAAACAATTTTAGATGCATTATAGGACTGAGCAAACATGTTGGTTGTTGTTGACTGGCAAGATCTTAAGGAAAAAGGAAAGACAAAATAGAATACCAATAAATGAAGTCAAAGAAGGACCCTGTGGTATGGGTTTGAATTGGAGGTATCACTATAAATGCATCATTTCTTATATATGTCGTTGCATGTGTACAGTATCTGAATGTGCACATGTCTATGTGAATGTATGTATGATGGGCTACATTATGATGAACCCAATGTTAAGTTGAGAACATCACAAGTTGAAAATGCACTTCATACCCTGATACACCTATCATAAAGTTGGAGAATTGTAAGTCAGACCATTGTAAATCAGAGTCCCTCCATATTTATGTGTATGTATGTGTATATATGACCTAGCTCTGTCAGCCTTAAGAACTACATGGAAGACGCCCTGATAGCAGTGAGCACATGCCACTTCCCGGTGTCCAGATCCTCCTCCCCACTGAGAGGAGCTCAGGCTCCTTGGATAGATCAGTTTCAGGGACTGGGAAGATAGGTTTCAAACTAGCCTGAATATCTTATTATGTGAAGAAACAAGAAGTGTCCCCAAATGATAGGGACAAGTCACAAGGAACTAGCCTGAAGAAGCTGCCACTCCAGATCCAGAAGAACTTGAGTGCCAAAATAATCTAGTACAGTAATGAACTGCAAACTTTTGAAAAAAATAGTAATTCATGCATCTATACCACTAGGAAGTAGATTAATTGATAGGGGAAAAGAAGTGCTCTGGCTTACAGTAGAAGGTTGAATAGTGACTGGTAACTGCAGAGAAGCTTCATATTTGGAAATCAGCAAAATGCATCTATTTTAGTTAAGATTAGATCAGGCAGAATTTATCAGCAGCTAAATTTAAGGGAAAATTTTGATGAAGAGCAGAATATTTACATATTTACATAGCTTTAAAATATCACTCTAAAACTGCTTATTAATCACAAGGAAAATAGTAATTATATAGTAGAGAAACCAGAAAACACCTTGACTGGTGCTGAAAATTTTTCTCACCAGTGAAAAACAAAAGGATATTATGCAACTCCTAATGGGATACCCCGAAAAGGACACAAAATGACCTATGTAGTATTCTGGCTGAGAATGCATAACATGAATCTAACTGTGGGGAAACCTCAGACAAACTCAAAGTAAGGAAACATTTTATTTTAAAGAATAGTGGGGGTGGAGGGTGTATGCCTACAGTTTCTTCAGAAATGTCAATACTATGTTTTGAAAAAAGCAACAAAATATCCCAGATGAAAGGAAGTTAAAAATATGTGAAACCTAAATTCATTTCCTAACCCTGGACTGAATCCTGTACTAGAATGGGAGCAATGCTATAAAGGACATTATTGGTTCATCTGACAAAACCAGAACACAGGTAGCAGATTGAAGTATGGAGTCAGTGTTAAGCTTCCTAAATGTGTTAACTGTACTGGGAGTCTATGAGAGAATATTCTTATTTTTAGAAAATACTGAAGTTTTTAGGGATAAAAGGTTATGACATGTAACTTACCCTCAAATGTCAAGAAAAAAAATGATGTGCTTGTATATTTATTAATATGTGTGTTCTATACATACATGTATATGTGCATATGTGTATATATACATGTATGAGTATGCATTTATATAGTGTGTGTATATATGTATATACATATGAGAGATTGAGAACATGCAAAATCCCAGCAATAACAGCCTCAAAATATCAGTGGCTTACAAGAGCACATTGCTTCTCTCTCATGAACATGTGGACAAAAGGGAGAACCCAGTTAATTAGGTAAATCTAGGTGAAGAATATGAGTGTATTCTTTATACTATTGTTGTATGTTTGAAATTATTTTCAAGTGAAAGGTTTCTTTTAAAAAGTCTTTTTTGGACAATTTCAAGACCCCCATTTTCTTAAATATTTTTATGTTTTGATTGATGCTCCTTTTTTGTTCTTTTCATCCCGTCTCTTCTACGCATGCATGAATTTTTATGGCCAGGTCTTTTTACATTTAGTGTTTGTGTCCTGAAAGTGGAGATTTAAAAATCCTCCTTGTTAGTTTTTATATGTAGAATAAATTAGGAGATGGGGTTTTTCCCCTATATTTACTTAAATTTTCTTTTCTCCTAAATGCTTGGAATATATGAAGATCAGAACATCATAAAATAATATAGTAAGGGCTGGCATAAAAGGTGAATCTGAAGAAAAATAGCAATTTTGCTTTCTTTTTCTAGCAATACCTACTTTTTCCACATGAGGCCCTCCTGTATTTATTCTCTGAAAGGATGAGTTCCTGTTTATTAAGGAAGGTCAAGTCTACATGAATAAATAATCTATGCCTAATCTTTACCAGAATTTAATAGGATTCAAAAGGAAAAGATGAGATATAGATGAAAATATAATGTAAGCAAGAGAAAGACTCTTGTATGATGAACGGTGAATTAGCATAGGGATTAGTACAGAGTGGACAATGGCACTTGGAGTTAGACCATCTGGCTGTGTGCCCTCATCTTGCCTCTTGCTAGATTTTGACCTTCAGGGAACTACTTCACCTTTCTGAGACTCATAGAATGAGCATGATAATAGGATCCTTTGTGAGAATATTAAAAATATTAAGGTAATATATTAATTAACATACATATAAGCACTCAACAGATATTAACTGTTATGTTTTTTTTTTCTTTTGTAGTTGTGATTTTATTGGTTGTGTTGAGCATCAGTACAGACATTTCAGTTTGTACACAATTCTTAACATATGTACCCCAAATCTAAATAGCCATGTGTTGTAATTCTTTTTTAAACAGTTATTCCAGTGACTTTTCAGATATTACTATAAATAATAGAACAAGAAATATTAAGAGGTGGAAATGATTTAGCTATTTAATAAAGAGAAAGAAAATACAATTCTAGCTGAAGTCATAAGACTTTTCATAGAAAAGGTGACATGTGAGCTGGGCTGGACATAGAAAGGGAAGAGCAGTTCAGACAGAGAAAGCAATGTGAAATCATGTCTTTAGAGTCAAATCAGCCTCATTTTCTATGCTAACTTTACGTCATTTGTTAATGTGTTTGTATCTTCATGTCTAAAAAAGTAATAATAGGCTCAGCACCCATATGTCAGTGAGTAGAGCCCCGGCCACATACACTGAGGCTGGAGGGTTTGAGCCCAGCCTGGGCCAGCTAAACAACAATGACAACTGCAACAAAAAAATAGTGGGGCATTGTGGCGGGTCCCTATAGTCCCAACTACTTGGGAGGCTGAGGCAAGAGAATTGCTTAAGCCCAACAGTTGGAGGTTGCTGTGAGCTGTGACACCATAGCACTCAACCGAGGGCAACATAGTAAGACTGTCTCAAAAAAAAAAAAGTAATAATAAAGATATTATAATTTTTTCACAGGACTGGAGAGTTTAAGAGCCTATAACTGTCAGGAATGTAGCAGGTCTCTGAAAAATAATTGGTTTGATATATATTTTTTAATTATCATTACCATCATTATCAAAGGCCCAGGAGCATAAGAGAAACTAGAAGGACAAAGCACAGGAAATGACATGCACTGCTTTGTGGGGGTCAAAGCATACAGGCACCTGAATACCAATCTAAGACTTCAGGCAGTGGACTGCCATTCAAGATACTCAATGAGGGGGGATAAAGGAATAAGTTGTTCCACCTGTAATCTGATCCCACTTTTTCTTTCACACTCCACATCCAACTTGTTAATCCTTTTGAAAAATTGCATCCCTGGTCTAAGCTGCTATCATCTCCAACCTGTATTATTATTATAGCTTCCTGCCCCAGATCATCCTGTTTTTACTGTGCTTCACCTCCATACACTTTAATCTGAGCACACAACCAGAAATATCATTTTAAAATGAGAAGTCTCCAGGACTTTCCTTCTCACTCATAGTAAATGTCAAAATGCTGCCAGTAGCAGCCTACAAATGTCAAAGCCTATGAAGGCCCACGTGATCTGCCATCCTCCCCTCCGTCCTCACATTCCACCCACCCCCCTGACCTCCGCTCTTCACCACTCTTCTTCCCTCCACTCTTCTGAAGGCTCTGCAGACCCTCTGGCCTCCCTGCACCATCGTCCATCCCACTGACACTCAACCATGTATGGAGTTTTTGGTGTGACTGATAGCTTCTTTACATCTTTTGAAATTTATTATACATATCTATCGTATGTATGATTTGTTCTCTGATGAATCTTACAACAATAACTGGTAAAGAGTAGATACTCAAAAATTTGGTGCGTGGATGATGAGAAGAATGAAGAATATACTTTAAGATTAAACTGACAGCAAGTCGGGAAGTAACTGAAAATCAGATAAGAGGCTCTTAACAATACCCTAGAACAGCACTGTCCCATAGAAATATATAATGGAAGCCACACAGATATTGTTAAATTTTCTAACAGCCACACTTTTGGAAAAGTGAAAAGAAACAGATAACATTAATTTAGACATATTTTATGTTTTAATTAATTAATTAATTAATTAGGGTTAGGGGTCAAAGCATATCCAAAATGTCATTTTAGCGTGCACTAATACTTAAAAGTTCATTAGTAAGATATTTTTATATTGTTTATTTATGCCATATCTTTGAAACTCAGCATTATTTTACACAGTAAGCACATCTCAATTTGTACACTAAATTTTCATGGGAAATACTACATTTATGTTTAGATTTAATAAAACTTACAGTTGAAAAAATAGATTCATATGCCCACATTGTTGCAAACTTAATTTAAAAATAGTTATAACAAATACCAAAATTTTTTTTCTTTTAATATTTATATCCACAGTGAAAAAACATTTTTTGAGAAAAATTTATCTTTTATCGAAATCTTTTCAAAACTATATATGTTAAAAATGTATTTAAACAAAATCTATTTTTTAACCAAAATCATATTAAAGCTCCGCCTGTGATTAATTCTTGTCAATTCAGTATTATAAGCTTCAAATTCAAGGGATATTATATATAATGAAAGCAACTATTAATTATAACAGCATCAGCAAAGGATATTTCAAAATTATTTTATTATTTGTAGCCAATTTATATAACACTATGTCTAATAGTTCTCCATATTAATTTTTGGTAGAAAAATATGGAAAATCATTATTTTTGATTTATATTATGAAAAGTTTCAATGTCAATATAAATTTTTACACTTTTCTAGCTGCATAGATAAGCTTTCTTTTTTTGGAGTTTCAAATTGAGCTCATTTACAGGCAATATGATATTGATGAGAAAATGTAAATCACACTGCCCTTTTTTGTCTTTGATCATTGAATATTGAGCATACATGCCTTTTCTTTTAAGAATACCTTGAATTGACGTTAAAAATACAATAAATCTTTTTAAAACTCTTCCACAACCCAGGCAAGGAGCATCGACAAGAAAGAGAGTAATATTAAACTCTTTGTCTTCCATTTTTTTAACTGTTCCATAAACTAATGATGACTCATAGAATTTACATAAACATATACTAAACAGTATTAACCATGTCTGTGATACTTTTTGTAAAATCAGCTTTAGAAAACTGAGCACAAGCTCAGCGCCTGTAGTTCAAGTGGCTAGAGCACCAGCCACATACTCCAGAGCTGGCAGGTTCGAGTCCAGCCCAGGCCCGCCAAACGATGACAGCTACAACCAAAAAAATAGCTGGGCATTGTGGCGAGTGCGTGTAATCCCAGCTACTTGGGAGACTAAGGCAAGAGAATCGCTTAAGACCAAAAGTTTGAGCTGTGACACCACGGCACTCTACCCAGGGCAACAGCTTGAGACTCTGTCTCAAAAAAAAAAAAAAGAGAGAGAAGAAAAGAAAACTGAGAACAAATATTTTCAATATGTATCACACAGTAGAATAAAACAATAAACAAAACTGTCTCATTTGAAAATGACAGTAAATCCAGATTTTTAATTCAGTGTAGCTGGGACATGATCTTTCATGGTAAGAACAGATTTTCTTCATTATCTAGCTGAAGCTCTTTTCTTGACGGATATAAAAGGGTTAAAAATATTCACACTGAACATTTGGGTTTTTTAGGCCGAAAATCAACATTTCATCAATGTGGTGTCTTTTGAGACAATACACACATAAAATGTGAATTGGGCATTGTCTCTTCTATAACATAATTCACCTAAAGCTGGAGGAAAGTACTTGTTCTTCAGATTCTGAATTAGTTAATCATTGATAGTATCAGAAAGTTCTTATGATCTACAGACTTTTTTTTTGTGGCTTATTTGAAGATCTTTGATTTTTTAAAAATAGCTTTTCTAAGCTTTTTATCATATCTGTAATTACCATCTCCGTCTAAAAAGACTTTCCTCTTTTGTGAAAAATTCCAATCCATTTTACAGCTGGATTTTACAAATGTTAAACCTTTACTTCTGATTTTAGACAACTGATTTTTCAATATTACTGATTCTTTTTTGACTGTTAAGACTAAGCTTCTTATCAAATCTACCATGCATTTGTAGAAAAGAATTTTTAAAAATTCTTACACAATAAACATACCTTTTGCAAATTTCAATTGCATTAAAATGAAATTTGCAACATACTTCCTTCTACTGTCTATTGTTCTGATCATATTACTAGCAAATTCGCCTCCATTTTATTCTGCATCTGTAACGTGTCTTTATTTTAAATTTAATTTAAATGTAATTTCATTTTGTTCAACTTACTTTATGGGCAAATTTTGAACTTAATAAAAAAAATAATTATAGTCTACTATAATAAGTATTTCAATTTAATTACAATTATGATTTACATAGATATCATTATAACTTACACTGCCTGCATAAAATACTCAGATAAGCACACTATGCATATAGATTGGTGTGTGAAAAAAGATTCGAAGTTAATTGACACTGACCAGATCAGTTAAGTGTTTATGTATATATATACTATTCACAGACTCACATGCCTGACACAGATGTTGCGGTTCAACAGTAATAGTATCTTACATGATGTAATAAATGAAATGAAATGTAGTTTTACCAAAACAATGAAGTTTTGTAATATAAAAATACTTTACACCTCTTCAGTTGTTAAATTTTAATTCAAACTAGAGTTAAATTAAATATTCAGTTCCTCACTTGACTAGGTATATTTCAGGTGCTCAGTAGCCACATTAACTAGTGGCCGCCCTGATTGCCCAGTGCCAGTCCACAGCTCTGTATCCTCGCTGCTCAGAGAGTGTCAACAACAGCGGCACCAGATTTCAGTCTCAGATCTCATCCCAGACCTGGGGAATCCTTTAACAAGTCTTCAGGTGATTAGTGTCTTAAAATGTGAGAAGTGTTTGCCAGGATAATAGACAATGGAGGATTTAGTGGTAATGGGAATATTCCAAAGGGATCTATGCAAAAGATACCATGAGGATAAAGTCAGCCACATCTTAACAATGATAGAATGTGCCGTAATAAACAGAGAGAGCAGTTAGACTTTATGATTTAGTAACTGAGGGTCTGTAACGATGCAATGAACCAAACAAGATAAGTGAGATTGAGGGTTAAAGTGTGTTCATTTAGAGGAGAACTTAATGTAAAGTTTCCAGTTTTAGCAAAAATAGTTAAAAATACATGTACATGTCTGTGTATACAAACCCACGTGTATTCATAAGATACTATTCGTTTCATAAGCATACACTCACTAATAAAGTAGACTACCCAAAATCAACCTTCAAACTCGACATTTTAAGATACATTGACCAGACATACAAACCATTCAGCTTTAGTGTATATATAATGACATATTCTTTAAAAGGAATTTTGGTTAATGAAAGAGATTTTATGCTTCGGTGAAAATGCTATCATTTCCATTTAAAAGATTAATAGTTTTGCAATTAATGAGCCTTTAAAAATTATGAATAGAGAGCATATATAACTTCTTTTTCTTTTTCTTTTTTTTTCTTTTTTCTTTTTTTTTTTTTTTTTTTTTTGAGGCAGATTCTCATGCTTGCTTCTATAGCAAGTATAATAAAATTTAAACAGATTTTCTAACTATGTAGGCCCAGGCTAGTGTCCTGGTGTCAGCTTAGCTCACAGCAACCTCAAACTCTTTGGTTCAAAGGATCCTCCTGCCTCAGCCTCCTGAGTAGCTGAGACCACAGATACCTGCCACAACACTGGCTAATTTTTTTTTATTTTTGGTAGAGATGGGGTCTCACTCTTGGTCAGGCTGGTCTTGAACTCCAGAGCTCAAGGGATCCTCCCACCTTGGCTTCCTATATTGCTAGGATGATAGGCATGAGCCACCATGCTTGGCCATATAACTCTTCTCTTAAAAACTTTTAAAAACCTTGATTTGCTTCTCAACTTGGCTGTTATTGGCGTATACAAATGCTCCTGATTTGTGGACATTGATTTTATATCCTGAGACGTTACAGGAGTTTTGTGGTTGAGTCTCTGGGGTTTTCTAAGTATAAGATCATATCATCAGCAAAGAGCGAGAGTTTGACTTCCTCTTCCCCCATTTGGATGCCCTTTATATCCTTCTCTTACCTCATTTCATTGGCTATAACTTCAGAAAAATGTTGAGTAGTGGTGGCGATAGTAGACATCCTTGTCTGGTCCTAGTTCTAAGCGGAAAAGCTTTAAGTTTTACTCCATTCAGTATGAGGTTAGCTGTGGGTTTGTCATAGATGGCTTCAGTCAGCTTAAGAAATGTGCCACCTATGCCTCTTTTCTCAAGTGTTCTTGTTAGAAAAGGGTGCTGAATTTTGTCAAATGCTTTTTCTGCATCTATTGAGAGGATCATATGGTCTTTGTTTTTGCTTCTATTAAAAACTGGAAACTTAAATTATATAAAGTTTGGCAAAGTTTCTTCCTTTTAATGTGATATCCTTTCGAAGTTTTTGACACTGTCATTACAGTACTAATATAAATCCTTTAAACATGGAGGTAACCTAATTATTACAACACCATTAGATTGATTTTCAATTTGTTTTCCAATGAGGGAATACAATTTGATATCCTTATTCTTTCAAACTTATAATCAAATTATTGTGAGGCAATGGCCTAATCCAAAAAACCTCCTATTTTTTTTTTAAACACCACGTAGTCAAAAGAAAAAAAAAAATTTTTTTTGGACCTGAGACAAGACTCACTCCTATTAATACTATTTGCTGGAAGGGAGCAGGGAGATGAGGAGACAGCAGCATAAGGAACCTGGCACGTGGCATGAGGTAGCTGCAGCCATGCCAGCCATCTTCCTACCCCTCGATGTGGTCTAAGAAAGTAAGGAGGTTCAGAGTGCCCCCCACGATCGGTCCTTCCCACACCCTTCGTACTTCTTAGCCCCAGCTCTATGTCCCCTATCCTGGCCCAGATCCTGGGCACACAGTTGCCATGAGACTCATCCCTTTCCCGTGGGCTAGTACCAAGGCCCTGTTTATGTGTGTGTGTAGAGTGGGAGTCCAGACTGGTCTTGAACTTCTAGCCTCAAGAGCTCCTCCCACCTCAGCCTCTCAAAGTGATGAGATTCCAGGCATGAGCCACCATGCCTGGCCAATAATTAAGGTTCAAGTTATGGACATTAATTTCCCATTATTTAGTGTAGTGGCCTGAAAAGAAAGCATTGAAGGGCTAAAAGAGAAAAAGGAGGACTGGGAGAAAGGCAGGGAGAGGAAAGAAACTAATGACAGAAGCTGTGATGGGCTCCTTTTTCACCAAAAGAGTCAGGCCTGTTGTCTTCATCCAGGGATAGCTACCAGACTACTTACTGTTTTGTAAAGAATTGGCTGTTCTGTTCTCTAAAACCTAAGTATTTTTTGATGACTTTTTATGTCTTACAGCCTTACTGTTTAAAATCATCAGCACAATTTCCCATGAAATTATACTTGTTATTTTTTTCTTCATGTTATAACAACTTTTAACAGGCATGAGCTGTTCTAGCGATTTCCTTTGATCAACAGCTTTCTAAAATCCTCTCTTCATATTTAAGTTGTTTTTAAGGTTTCTTTTAGCATAGTGTTATGACCTAAGGCAGCAATGAATTGGTGAACAGTTCAAACCCGAAATATTTAACTTGTCTGAACCAGTCTCTGCCCTAAAGAAACATGGGAAATTGTTCATTTGGCAACCTGTCAAGGTTCAGATAAGCCCAGTTGTAGTTGACCTCACCTGTGCAAAGATTGGGTTGCATGCTTGAAGACAGCATAAGTCCTGAAGCAGAAATGTAAGGTCAAAAAAAAAAAAAAAAGAAAGAAAGAAAGAAAGAAATGTAAGGTCCAATCAATCCAGGATTCTCTGCAGACGGTCAAGGTTGGACATGAACTTCGTAACAGCTGATGCAGCTGACATGTGATTTTAGTTTATGGATGAAGCAGCAAAAAAAAAAAAAAAAAAAAAAAAAAAAAAAAAATTATTTACAAATT
>CAUYPK010135405.1:0-62033 GCA_963574355.1 Loris lydekkerianus
ATGGGCTTATCAAAGATCAAATGACAATAAGTGTCTGGGTTCATATCTTGGTTCTCGATTCTGTTCACAGCCCTCAAAGACCTGTGAAACATAGCAGAATCCCTCAGTAACAGAATGGAGCGGACAGAAGAAAGGATCTCTGACACTGAAGACAAAGCTTTTGAACACTCCCAAATGCTCGAACAGCAAGAGAAGTAGAGAGCAAAAACAGATCATTCCCTGAGAGAATTGTGGGACCACTCCAAAAGAGCATTCGCCTCATAGGAATCCCTGAAGGAAAAGAGGATGGTGTGAAAAACACAGATACTCTACTCCCAGAGATAACTGAGGAGAACTTCCCAAGCATGGCAAGAGAGTCTCTCTGTTTTTTAAATATCCGTCCCTACACCTATATATGGAAGTAATTAAAAGCCAAGTTTAAGTACAAACTCCACATACTGTGTATTTATGTAGCAGGTAAGTGAGATGTTCTTTCATATGTAGACCTAAAGAAGAAGAAAAAAAAAAAATCTGATCCTTCTATTAGGTAAATCAAATTAGGTAAATCAAAAAGGTTCCCCCTTCATCTTCTGCCGTTCGTGAGATATTAATGTACTGAGTTATCCCTATGGAAATTGTAAAAACTATTTACATAAATTCTACAGTCTACCAAATTGCAGCTTGCTCAAATAAATCAGGACACGGAGCCTTTGGTTTCTCTGAATTTTGGTTAGCAGAACTCTATTTTGAAAATTGCATCCAATAGATTTTTTCACAATCTGCCCATAATTAGTTTCACTGGGAAAACTGTGAAGAACTATTTTGCTGTTTTTAAATTCATAATTTTGGTTCAAGAGCCCAGAATAAGATGTTTAGACAGAGTGAAAACTATTTTCTAACAAATCAATATTAATTTATCTGACTGTTATGGTCTCAGGAGCCAAAAAGTGTTCTTCTACTGAGCTGACAGGAAAGATTTTATCCTGACCAAATGTTATTCAAATATTTATAAGACTGGATAATTTAGTAAGGAAAATACAGATGGAAGAAGGCAAGAGTATTTTTTTTCCCGATGCTCCTTTTGCATTAACAAATGACAAGAACTATAAAAATGGTGGAGAGTGATTAGTAATCCCTCCCGCCACCATGAGTGAGGTCCTTGAAGAAACAACCATTCAGCATTCTCCACAAGCTAACAGAGATTTTAAGGCATTTCAGAAGTTGTCAGTGATATTCACGGTTGAGCCATGGGTGCCATTTGGGTCAAGAACAAAACATTACGTGAGCAAGGGCGAGACCTGGTCTCTACTAAAAATAGACAAAAACTATCTGTGTGCCTGTAGTCCCAGCTACTCAGGAGGCTGAAGCAGGAGGATCACCTGAGCCCAAGAGTCTGAGACTGCTGTGAGCTATGAATCCATGGCACTCTCTAACCAAGGTGACAGAGTGAGACTCTATCTTAGAAAAAAAAGAACAAAACATTATACTATGAAAGGAACAACTTCGCAGTGATGTAGCCAAGAGCCAGCTGCCTTCGTGGGGCTGCTGAGGATATGAATTAACTGGGTAGTGCCAGGTCGGAAGAACAGAAAAATAAATGAAATGCACTGAGTATACTTTACATTCATTATTTTCTTTAATTCTTCCAACAACCATGAGATACCATTTTGCATATGTCTATGAACTTTTGATCAAAGTATTATTATATAGACATACAAAAAAGAAAAGTGTAAGAGATACATGTGTCACTAAATGAATTTTCTTTCTTTTTTTTCTGAGAGAGGATCTTACCCTTCTCCACCTCTACGGGGGCTTTCTATCATTTGTCAGGAGGCACAAGTGACCAAATAGAAGATTGAAGATCATCTTGGCTCTCTCAGATTGCTCTGCCATTCTGGGCAAGTCACCTAACTTCTCTGAACCTATTCTTGAGGATACTAATACTATTGTAACGCCCTATTTTGCTTGTCAAAGGCTTTAAAAACTGTAACATACTATACCCACGTGAGGAAATGTTGGCCTTGTGACACTTATCTTTAATACTAACAAAGAATCGCAGATAGGATGAAGAATGCTATTATTCACTGCTAATTCTTCCAATTCCAGAAGAAAATGCCTATATCCACAGAGTTACTGCAGAAACCATCGAGCAGAAGAACCAGGAGGAAAATCTCCAATGATTTTCAACCAAACCAGTCATCACCACCTATTACTTCTTGAGTGATTACTGGAGACCCAGTATATCATGTACAAATATTGTCTGCCTAGACTCACAACACGGGGCTAGGAAAACAGCAATGTAAAAGATGAAAATACTTTGCATCAAGTCACAGTCTTCGTCTTAAAGCTCGATGGCGATTGTCTTCAGGAGACGGAGTATTCCTTACTGTATCTACAAAGGAACCTAGTCAATATTTGGCACTCCTGTAAAGGAAAATGAGCCTTGATCTTTAGCATTGTAGAGGAAACTGAGCCCTGATCTTTAGTATTGTAGAGGAAACTGAGCCATGATCTTTAGTATTGTAGAGGAAACTGAGCCATGATCTTTAGCATTGTAGAGGAAACTGAGCCATGATCTTTAGCATGAGACTTGCTTCCTGTGTGAGAGACCTAGAGCATCACAAGAATGGCATGTGAGTTGTGTACCTGCAGGAGATCAGGAAACTGGCCTCCAAGGGAGAATGTATGTGTGAGGTGTGGCAATTCTAGGCCTCAGGGTTATGGTAAAGATTCTCCAGATTCCAAATTTTGCAAAACAAACTGGAGACATTATGTCTGACATTTTCCATATCCCCCCTTTTTTAATGCTGATATCTGATAAGTCAATTTTTACTACTCTTGCTTTGTGATAATCAATAAGGACCTCCCAGAGTTCCTCAGTTCCCTGGCACAGACTGTGTGTCAAGCCTCTTCATTCCTTGCGCCAAGACCCTCCCATCTGGGGACCCCCAAAGCCCTTTGCATTCCTGAAGTAGTTGCTGAGCAGATATTTTTCCAGTCTAAATGGATCACACAGTTGGATCCTCTGATGTTATGTGAAAATATGTTTTGCCCCAAACCTATGAATCAGCTTCTAGAACTTCTGGTCTTCAAGAAAACCTGACTAAGGTTGGCTCCCGTGGCTCAGTGGTTAGGGCGCCAGCCACATGCACTGGGGCTGGTGGGTTCGAACCCGGCCTGGGCCTTCTAAAACAACAATAACAAAAAAAAATAGCTTGGCATTGTAGCGGGTGCCTGTAGTCCTAGCTACTTGGGAGGCTGAGGCAAGAGAATTGCTTAATGCCAAAAGTTGAGGTTGCTGTGACCTGACGCCACAGCACTCTACCTAGGGTGATATAGTGAGACTCTGTCTCAAAAAAAAAAAAAAAGAAAGAAAGAAAGAAAGAAAAAAAAAACCTGCCTAAATAAGAATGCAAAATGTTTTTTTTAAGCCTAAGAAGTAGTGACCAGGTAGTCAAAATTTTACAAGCCCCAGCGGCGTGAAGAGGAAGACTCATAATGAGGATGAATGTTAGGGGGAAAAAAAAAGAACACAAATTCCTATCGCTCCTTCTGAGCTGGTATCATGTACAAGAAGGTAGCGCTCTTCCCTGAATCATGAACTGATCCCAACTTACAATCACACCCCCGTGTTGGGAAAACGCTTTGCCTTTCTACTTGATACATCAAGTTCTTTGAAATGATCGTCTCCCAGAGGTAGGGTTGTCAAAAAATAGCTGCTCACACTTACATGAACTCTCAGATGGACCACAGGCAAGAGTCTATCAGCAAGGCAGGCAGGCGAATTCCCTCGCCAATAATAAATAAGGAGCAAAGGGGATGAAGATGGGCATTTTGGCTGGATTCCAAATGCAAAAACCTGCCTATCCACCTTCAAAATGATGCAAGATTGCAGTTTGTTTAATGTTCATCTTATGTGCTTAATTACCGATAGTGCTTGACTAATTATTTCTTGTTTTGTAGACTGTTTAAACAGAGAGGGAGAGCAGCGATACACTTTTGTATACTGAATGAGGACTTGTAACTCATTTCTGTAATTGCCTCATTCCCAGGGGGCTTCATTACAAACACAAAAGGAAACAGGATGCAAAAAGCAGGTGACAGTCTAATTTCCACAGGTACAGGGGAAAGCATTAGAGTGAAGTAATGGAAAACAAAATAAAAGATAGCCTTTAGATGTTTCCAACCATGGAAGGTGTTTTCATGTTAATGACAGAAAAACTGCACACGCAGCAGACGCATCTCTGTTCGAGGCCGGCGTCTTTTCTGACACCCGATTTGATCCAAGATTATAAACCACGAAATAGACCCAGGTTTTCTTATTCGCAAATAGAAGCATTTAGCAAGTTGCATATGGCAAGAATCAAATGGGATCCTTTCTCCGTTTTCACACTTTTATTGCATCTACTTTTATATATAAATTCTGGGTCAGCTAAAATTGTTGCATCAGATTTCCAAATGTTTAGAAGAATTGGAGGCTTCCACGGAAGGAGGATGTAGGAGAGCCCAGAGATTCCAGACTGGAATTACTTCTAGGTATGACGATGTTGCCTCTTGGACACAAAATGGGTTTAGTGATCATGAGATCAATCACCAATTTTTCTTCCTTTTTCTTTTTCTTTTTTTTTTTGAGAGTTGACTTGATGTCCAGGGTGGTGTTAGATGTTTGGGGAAGAGGGGGAGATCCTAAAAGTATTAGCCAGTCCTAAGATGTTAAAAAAAAAAAACAGCAAGCCCCACCCTTACCATCACAATTATCATCCTGAGAGGGGCCACCATTTCCCAAGGGCTTCTTCTGTCTCATACTGAGATGCAAGCTTCACATTTTCCTACAGGGTCACAGAGTCTTGCCGTGCAATGCTTACCAGTCCCTTTTCCAGGGGCCGAAACTCACTTCTATGACCTTGCAGGTGGAGCCCCTTGCATTCAACCTCCTCTATTTCCCTCCCCTGGTTTTTCTGCCTCAACAAATACTTAGGATGATAGATATTACAATTAATTTCCAGTAAATTGTCAAAGAGCAATTTTAGTAGCACGGTTGGGGTAGAAACCAGACTGTCGAAGGGAAGTGGTGGAGAGGGGAAATGAAGGGATAAAATCGGTTACCTTCACAAAAGCCTTACACGCACTGAGCCTGGTGCCACACACTTCACACACATTAGTTCGTCTTGCCTTTATAACAAACCTATGCAAGGGGTGTTATATATAATATAATAATAGCTAACATTTCTGAAGTAGTGTGCTTCAGAGAATAAACCAAGCCCTTTATATCATTTTAACTGAAGCTTTCCCAAATCCTGTAAAGTAGTTAAGATTATTAATCCTTCCCATTTCATTGAAGAGTAATCTGAGGCTTAGCGGGGTTAACTTGTCCCAAAGTTGTGACAGTTACTCAATGACAGAGCCAGGAACTGAGCCCAGGGGGCTGTCTGCTGCCAAACCCACGTTCTTTGGTCACTGGAGACCACTCAGCGGCCACTTCTATCCACACAAGGGCAGGAAACTAAGGAGGTGTGGTCCCTAATTGCTACCCTCAATCTGTCCTCCCAAGCATCTTGCCCCATTACCTTCCTCAATGAGGGCAGCTGCTCCAAAAGACAGGCAGTGCCACTCCAAATCCAACGAAGCCTTTCTAAGGCAGTTCCAGGCCTGTGAGAGCTATGGTTGTTATAACAGAAGATGTGTTATATGTAACACCCCTTGCATAGGTTTGTCATAAAGGCAAGACGAGCCAATGTGTGTGAAGTGTGTAGCCCAATGCTCAGTGCATGTAAGGGTTTTGTAAGTATTATCAATTTTACTCCTTCATTTCTTCTCTCTACTGCTTCCCTCCAACACCCAGTAGTCTGGCTTCTACCCCACCCATGCTAGTGAGATTGCATTTTGAAAATTTATTGGAAATAAGTTCTAACATCTATCATCCTAAGTATTTGTTGAGGCAGAAAAACCCACGGAGGAAAATTGCAGAGGTTGAGAGCAAGGAGATTGGGTTTCAGGCCCTCAGAAAGGGACTGGTAGGGCTTGCATGGAAGGTTTTTGTGACCGTGAAGGAAAACGTGAAGCCTGCATCTCAGGACAGACGAGAAAGGGTCCTCAGAAGCCTGTAAAGACAGCTCTGGTTCACCTGTCATCTAAGAGGCAGATGATGGGATTTGGAATTGAACAGATACGGTTTCACACCACCCCTCTCTCCCAACCCGGTCGATTCTCTGTGGATCCTTACGCAAGTCATATAACTTTTTGGACGGTTTTGCCTGCTGTAAAATGTATGTCAAACTACCTGTGTTGCTGAGTGGCACAGAGAGTTGGACATCACACATCCAGGGATATTTCTAGATCCATGCATTCAACAGATAGTTACTTATTGTTGACAATGGGCTGAGCATTCTTCTAGGCCCTGGAAATAATAATAATGAGCAAAATGGACAATAATCTTCATATTTGTGAATTTATATTCTTGTAGAGGGTGAGAAAACAAAAGAACTCATATCTCTAGGACAGTGGTTCTCGACCTGTGAGTCGCGACCCACAGGAACTGTATTAAATGTGCCGCAGCATTAGGAAGGTTGATAACCACTGGTCTAGGAGATATCTACGCCTATGTTAATGTGATGGGAATAAGTGCCCCAAGAAATATAAAGCAGGGGGAGAAAAAGAGGGTGCAGGGGTCAGGAGGCAGGTGCCTATTCTAGACAGCAGGTGGGGAGGAGCAGCCTTGCTGAGAAAGTGACATTCGAGCAGAGCTCTGAATTTGGAGAGCACAGCTCATGGTAAGGAAGAACATCCCGGGCAGAGGAAACAGCAAAGGCAAGGCCCAGGGACAGAAGCGCACTTGGCACATTTGAGGAGTGTCTGAAGGAGGAGGAGAGGAGGAGAGGAGGGGAAGGGGAAGGGAAATGGAGCCAGGCCAGAGGGAGGTGGCAGACTGGGGCAACAGGGAGGGCTATGCATCCTATTGCGATCCTATTCCACTTTTTAAAAATTTAGTATTTATTTTTTTATGAAATCATAACTGTGTACAATCCTGGGGTACAATGTGCTGATTTGATAGACAATGTGGAATGCTTATATCAGGCTGATCAACATGACCATCGTCTCACTTATTCGTTGTGGTAAGACATTTACACTCTACTCTTAGCGGTTTTGAAACGTACCATCACGTTACGCACAACAGGTGAGGTCCCACCAAATCAACTTTGAGTCTGCCTGGAACAGAACATAATAAATAAATTCCCAGACAGATAAATTAAGTAGGGCCAACCTTTCCGACCTTTTCCTTCCTCTGAGCAAATTAGGAGATGAAAAGAATCGTCTCCATGCCAGATCTTCCTCACTGAGCCCTCTACTTAGTATTGACCTGGGAGGGCTTTTAAGAAAAAGTATTTGTTTCTAGAAGAAGCATTTAAATGTCCTGGGGCTCTTCGAACTGGCAGAAATAGGAACCAGTTAAGTTCACAGGCAAAGTGATAAGACTACACAGAGGAAACTCACATTTTCATACTTTATGCCTTAATTTTCAGTAGAGCTACAAGACTTCCTATAGGAATTCAGAGTGTTAGCTTATTTTATGCCCCAAACTAGGAAGAGCATTCCACTGGGTTTGCCAGGCTGTTAAGATGAAAATATCTGTTTGAGCACAGCATAATAGATGAGGCGTATAAGACATTTTCCTTCAGATTTTTGGTTAATCTTCTTTTAGTTAATTTTTGGAGATAAAATCCAGTTATAAATAACCTGAAGGTACCCTGACTGGGCTGTTCTGAGAATGGCAAATCTTTAATAGCCAGAACTTCTGCCTTTTAGAGGTCTCCAGGGGAAGAAGTACTTTGAAAATTATCCAAAGCAAAATAAGTCGAAAGCATTAACAAATTAAAGAGAGTGGGAGAGAGAGAAGGAAAGGTGAACGAGAAACTTCTTCGACATTCACGAGACAGCAGATCTTACCCTTGAAACTACTTAAAAAAGAAAAAAAGTCAAACATTCAAAATCTGTTTGTTGATTATAGCAGAGAATTGGTGAGTTTGTGTCACATGAGAGTAGTGGGGGTGGGGGGGGGGAGTCATCCTTTTCACAAAAGAAAAGAGGAGAAAAATCCAGACAGAAGCCACCCTGCAGGAGGAAGAAGAGGACGAGATGTGGCCGTCACGTAGACTGAGGCACAGGGGGTATAATCTCAGAAGTTTTAGAACTGCTTTTTAAGATAGCTGATAGAAAAAGGAAAAAGAAAGAAAACCTTCAGTGTTTTTCTGTTTTTCAAATGAAAACTAGAATTTATGAAAGGATTATAAAATAGCACACATAAACTGGTTGGAATACGAGGACTTCCTCAGCGGGGAGAAGGGACCCTGGCTGCCACCCGCCCGCACTGGGAACATTATACAGAGCCTGTTTATAAAAGGGAGACAGGGTGGGAGACCTAAGGTGGGTATAACTCAAAACAAAACCAATCTGCCATGCTAGATAAGGAGAGTGATTACTTCCAGGTATGAATAGGCCGCAGAGTATCAGGAGAAAGCATTAGACAGGTTTCTACTAAACAATAAGATGGTGAAAGAATCCTTAAAAAAAAAAAAAAAAAAAAAAAAAAAAAGGGAATAAGATGCCCTAGAAACCTAGAAGTCAATATCACCCTGTCACCAATTGTAGGGTTATCCGGGACATGCAGAGCCCACATGGACAAGTTGGAAGGGGAGACAGAGTCGTAATCGAGCAGCAAATTGCTCCTGTGGCTTAGAAAAACCAAGTCTCGCTTACGCGTTTGCCTTTCTCTTCCTAAGCTGCTTCTATAAACAGTGGCTGGTGAAATGTACTGAGTTGCTGAAGATACTTACCTTGAGATAAGGAATATGAAGAGTCGGGAAGAAGGGCAAAAGGAATTCCATGTGCCAGGAAAGAGGGGAGAGAGGGGGATTGAGAGGGAGAGAGAGAGAAAGAGAATATTTATAGTAATCAAAACACTTTCCCTCCTTGAATGAAGAACCTGTTAAAATGAGTTGCTATTTTTTGTCATGTCAGCCAGGAAGATCAGAAGGTTAGGGATATACTAAATTGGAATAGGCCACAAGAAAATTTGTATATATTAGGAGAACGATAAGGGTAGAGAATGGCTTACAAAGCAAGGCAGCAGCCACTGAGCCTAGCACACTGAGGTTCTTAGCAGAAATCTATCACTGGATTTAGCAGGAGCAGCAGAGCCATAGAGAACAGTGAACATGAGCAATGGCAGTTGGGCTGGCCTTTCCTGGAAGGGTCTTCTGAGCTGCTTACTCTCACGCAATCTTTCTACCATCACTGAATGCAAACTGGGGAAGAGGAGAGCCATCCCCAGACCCTCTTCAGAATCAGAGTCTGAGGGGCAGACAGAGAAAGTGAGTTAAACCATCTTAGTGGACATTACTGAATACTTTTCTCAGAAGCATAGGGTATGGGCCAAGCCTTCAAAGGTCTTCACGGACGGGAAATCTCTGGGGTTCACGGTCATGGACCAAACACATGTTATTTAACGGTTCTGTCTCTGCGCACGTGATAGGGGCCCTGGGAGGCCTCTGAAGGCTCATTTACCGCCTCCAAGAGGAAAGTCCACCGGAAATGACTTCTAGTCTAGAGTCTCGGCCAAATGCACTTGACCTGTGTAGGAGGTTATACTTGGAACAGGTGGGTAGGTTTCTGTCATCCCCTGACGGCCTTACTAAGTCATGACATTCAGCAAAACAAGCCAAAAAAAGAAAAAAAGAAAGAAGATTTTCTGCACACAAAGCTGAAGGTGCTTCAGTTTTTCCATTGCCAATATGTCTTTCAGTCCCTTGTTATCTGAACCCTTGGGGAAGAATGTCCAGAGGTATTTTTCCTTTAATACCCTCAAGTCTTCCTGGGCACCAGGCCCTGGAGTGGGGTCTACGCAGGCACTGGATCAGGCTTGGAGAGGTTCCTAACTTACTGATAGGGACCTAGCTGGTAGGTAGCAGAGCCAAGACTGTGTGTTCCGGGAGAGCGGGACTTGACTCTTGGGTGATATGGCTCTTTCTCCTTCTCTCAGGCCGTCTTCCCTCTCACCCCAGCCTCTCGCTCACCCAAGATCAAGCCTGTTCAGGCTTCAGTTCTCAAGTGGGACACCTTTTCCTGACAGCTGCAGCGGACGCCCTCTTAAGTTTGTTGCTATGGAGAGCGGTGTCTTTACAACACTAGGATGGGGTCTACAGAGAACCTGGGATCTCACCCGATTACTCCTTGATTTACTCTCAGGCCTAAACACAAGGCCTGACAATAGAAAAGAGCCCTCCAAGTGTTTTAAATGAATGGCTATCTCCCAAAGGCTTCCTTGGAAATGACTTGGCTCTGCTACCTACCAGTGGGTCCCAATCAGTCACATCGTGCATTCCTACCTTGTCTGCTAGATGGCAAATATTTCTGCCATTATTTAAAAAAAAAAAAAAAAAAAAAAAAATCAGTGTAAGGAGTGAACTGGAATAACCAGAACTCTGGTGACAGGAGCTAGTCCCTTCTTCATTCCAATTAGGAGCCACACAGTTCAGTCATTAATGATATTTGAATCTCTTTATCTAAAATAGAGTTTAAACCTTTTTAATTGAAGCACAAGACACATACAGAAAAGTATGTCTAGTTAAGTGCACATCTCAAATCTTTTGCAAAACTGCATATGCGCGTGGACCCAAGATCCAGACCGAGCAGCAGAAGAGGACCAACATCTAAAAGGGCCTTTATGTGTGCGGTGAACATGGGTGCTGCTGCGAGAACCAAGGTGGCGGCTCAGGGGACGGGGCAAGAGCAGAACCGAGCCTACTCCAGGCACACCTGAGATGACGGCAGAAGGATTCAAGAAGGCAAGCTGACATTTACCGAATCCCCACCACATGCCCTATTGCACTTAAATTATTTTTTGTTTAACAAGGAAATTGAGGCTGCAGGGAGGCGAATGCACTGGTTCAAGGCCACGGGTGCCAGGTCTGTGTGACACCACCTCTGTGCATTCTCCATTCTCACTCACTGTCTCGCTTGCCTCTAAACCTGGCGCCTCCTTCAACCTCCTTCCTCAAAAGGAGAAGGCTGTTTTCATAGGGTGACACATCAGCAACAGCTTCAGTAATAAAATTGTTGCATGCCTGCACTGCAACAGGCATTCCCCCTACTGCACATACGTATGTATGTATTTTTGGAGATGAGACGTGGTCTCACTCTGTTGCCTGGGCCGGAGTGATTGTAAGCACCTGATCCAGGTGCACGGGGAGCATCTGAAAAGGGAGGCATTCCATCCTGGCTATAGGGACCTCCGTCTATTATAGTCCGTCTGCCCCGCACTTCTCTTCCTTTGCTCCACCTCCCTCCTCTGGCAGTATAATGCCTCAGCTGGCCAGGTGGCTCTTAGACATTTCCTTCCTTCCTTCCTCCCTCCCTCCCTCCCTCCCTCCCTCCCTCCCTCCTTCCCTCCCTCCCTCCCTCCCTCCCTCCCTCCCTTCCTTCCCTCCCTCTCTCTCCTCCTCTCTCTCTCTCCCTCCCTTCTTTTCTTTCTTTTCTCCCCTCCCTCCTTCCTTTCCTTCCTTTTTTCTTTTCCCTCCCTTCTTTCTTCTTTCTTTCTCTCTCTTCTTTTGAGATACAGTCTCACTCTGTCACCCTGCGTAGAGTGCCCTGGTGTCATCATAGCTCACAGCAACCCACACATCACCATGCCTGGGTTATTTTTTTTATTCGTAGGTTTTTAGAGATGGGATCTCACTCTGTTGCCCAGGCTGGTCTCGAACTCCTGGATGCAAGTGGTCTTCCTGCCTGGGCCTCCCAAAAGTGCTAAGATTATGGATGTGAGCCACCTTGCCTGGCCTCCTTGACATTTTTTCATGATCCCAATTTTACGTACGAGAAAACTGAGACTTAACGAAAAGCAGTCAATTTTCCTGCGCTCTTTCAGAGATCTTGGTAATGGTGGAGCTGGAATTTGGACTCAGGCAGCCTGACTCTGGAGTTGGGCTATTACCACCGCATCATATTGTCTCTGAAAGCACTTGCAAATTGTAATAGAAGAGCCTACCTTCTTTCCTTATAATTTCCCCATCAGGTATGCAATAGAACATCTTACACACTTCAAACTTGGGCTAGAAGGGTGGATAGCAATTTGTGCCATGGGCTACAGATTTCTCCTTGAAAGACCAGCCTCTGGGAACTGGTTGCAAGGGCACAGCCAGGCTATCCCCAAGACATGACTGGGAGAAAACACGCCAAGGGACCAGGAAGGAGTAGCAGGGGCAACCTGGTCAGAGCTATTTCTCCAGAGCCTGCCTCCGGGTCCATTTCCTGGTAAACCCCAATTTGGTGTTTAGACTGTCAGCACAGCATCAGAGTCCCCCAAGGGGGAGCTGGCTCCTTGGAGGCCGTCAGTCACCTGTGGCTTACAGGACTCACCTTGGACCACCCAGGTACAGAAGCATCGGACACTGCGGTGGGCACAGCTGTAAACTTCATCAAAGCCTGGTGCTTTGCAAACATTGTAACCAGGTTTTAATCCCAGCATCCAGGCTCCAGCTCACCACACTCCCTCCTCCTGCCAATGTGACACGGTTATTCAGGAAGTTCAACAGTGCGGACAGGTTATGAGAACAAGGATAAAGCCGCTGGGGAAGAAAGTCCCTCTCTTCCTGTCTTACAACAGCAGCGGGGCTTAGGGTTATTATTCCTGGCTGCCTCATTTACAAAAAAAAAAAAAGGAAGCAGCAGCCACTGCCACAGGAACGTGGGGAATTATTACTGCGTACATTCCACGTGGAGTGTTGTCTGCTCATCCATTTGCTGCTCAACGAACATTTACTGACACACTCCTATGTGTAATTTGGGATCATTGTTTAAACCATTTTACCTTGGAATTAATTTCCCTGGGAGAATTAACCACACCCAGGAGTCTACGGGACCTTAGTCGGTGGTACAAGTGAGACTTTACAGGTTGTATTCAGCCAGAATTGGGCAGACAGTTCCAGATTTCACAGGGCTGATTAAATTGGTTGGAGTGAGGAGGGAGATGAGGGGAGAAGAGGAAGGAGAATTATACATTTGTAAGATGAGGGTTTTTTGAGCATACGGAAGCAATCTGACACAGAAAAATGAGCTGTGATTCTTGAATGAGGAGACAGCTGTGTCTGTTCTGGCCATCAGCACAGTGGTAGGTTGCTCATGCTTGGGCCTTAGCTTTCCCATCTGTCAAATGGGAGGGTCAGATGAGATGCCCTTTAGTGGACCCGTGTAATTCTAAAGTTTAAAAAAAGTATGATTGTTGGAATGGACAGACATAATGTGTGTCTACATATTTAGAGGAAGAGAAATTAGTCATTAGGCAACCAGAAGCCAGAGTTCTGGATGTGTATCCAGAGAACTTTCAGGAAGCCGATCACCTGCTATCCAGAGCCTCAGGTTTAAGTGAAGTAAAGGAATTTTCCCCGTCTTGTTTGATGTTTAAGTCATGCCCTGTCAAAGCACTTAGGTCTGGCCTTCCACACAGACAGCTGACAGATAGATACTTTGATCCATGGTTTGTAGCTGAAGTAAGAAGTCCCCTCGAGGCCTGGAAGACAGATCAGGGGGAAAGACTTTGATCTGTGTCACTCAGCTCTCAAAACCTTTAAGCCACATAAACACAGATTCCTGAGGCAGCGATGTACATGATAAATGCTGTTCTCCAAATGTGCTGGCCCCTCAGTTATTTAGAAAAGGGGGCCTGTGAATAAGATGGAAATAAATGTGCATACCCAGACTCACTCCGAAGGCAAAGGCCAGTCTGTCCTCCACTGCCTCTGCTAAGAAGGTATCTGGAGGCAAGCCTCATGGTTGTTTAGAAAACAGAAATTTGCCACTCAGCAGCTTTTGTTCATTTCAGACAGCATGAGGGGGTGCCACAGAATTGCACCGGAATCAGTGACCTATCATGACGTCCTTTCCAAAAGTGTCACGTACAGCTTCCAAATCCTTTTAATGCACCACTTTGATCGGCCATTTTAATTGACTAGACTCGGGTGGTGAAATGCTTGGGCTTTCCTGAATCCCCTCCTATCCCCAAGTGCCTTCATTCCAACCATGGTACAGCCCTGTCTTGAGTGGCTAACTGGAGACCCAGGCGGGCTTGGACCTCACTCAACACAGGGTCCTAATAAGACAGCTGACAGTTGACTAAAATTTATGCATAATTTTATTTCTCTATACTAGTGTACAGATAATTACACTCGAAACCACTGTCATCTAAACTAATATAAATAAACATCTTTACAGTGGCTGTCTCTGAGTGATAGGATCATGGGGTCATTTTTATTTTCTTCCTTAAAAAATTGGAAGCCTGGCTTTTTACAAGGGGTGTGACTGTGGGTCCCTTGTCTGTATGCAGGTGTGTTGTATCGGAAAAGAATACATGTGAATTTTTTAAACATGCAAAGATAGACTGAAAAAGCATGGGAGACCCAGGTGACAGGGGCACCAGACAAGCCACAGCTCTTTCCTCTCCACATAGACCCCTAATTGTCACTCTTCTGGGATAGGGGACGAGTGGATTTAGATTTACACAGTGAGTCAGTACCTGGGAATGTTCCCATCAGGATCGGCACAAAGCATCTCTCCTCCTCTTCAATATCAGAGCAATTCCTGCTAAACTGGCGGACAGAAACTACCAGACTTTGGCTGATTACGTACAATGAGAGTTCAGTCTATGTTCCTGCAGCTGTTGGGGCAGTCAGCTGACTTACTCATCCTGGAATTCCTTTATTTACACCTTTTTTTAAAGTATAATGCTCATACCACATGATTTAACCATTGTTGAGTGTACAGTTCGGTGATTTTTAGTAAATGTATCCATTTGTGCAACCAACCCCACAATTTAGTCTTAGAACAACTTCTTCACCCCCAAAAGTTCCCTCAGCCTGTTGCTAAGGAATCCCCCCACTCAAAGCAACCACCGCCCTACTTCCTGTCTCTGTAGGTTCACCTTTTCTAGAAATTTCATAGAAAAGTTATCACACGATGGGTGGTCCTTCATGACTGGGCTCTTTCACGGAGCACGTTTTTGAAATCTGTCCTTGTCATGAAAGGTACCCGTGCAAACTTCCTTTTTGTCTCAGAGTAACATCCCCTCGCGTGGACGGACCAGATTTCCTTGTCCATTTATGGGTTGATGGACATTCGGTTGTTTTCACTGCTGTATCTCACGAATGATGCTGCTGTGAACATTGTGGACAAGCCCTGGAACGCACATTTGTTTCCACTTCTCTTTGGTGGTTTCTTAGCAATAGGATCACCGAGTCATATGAGAGGTGTGTATTTAGCTTTTTAAGGAGCTGGCAAAATACCACCTAAGGTGGTGGTGCTATTTTACATCCGCACCAGCAGGGGTATTCCTTCCACGTCCTCACACTCTTGGCATGGTCATCCTTTTTGGTTAGAACTAGCCTAGCACGCCTGTCGTGGTCTGGATTCAGGTCATAGTGGCAGTGAGGACCTAGGAAAGGGCCCCAAATCGACAGTCTGAAAAACATATATTTTTTTAAATTTC
Organism: Loris lydekkerianus; assembly: GCA_963574355.1. NCBI lineage: Eukaryota > Metazoa > Chordata > Mammalia > Primates > Lorisidae > Loris > Loris lydekkerianus. The sequence goes on from CAUYPK010135405.1 coordinate 15,512, forward strand.
AAATGAAGACGAGATTATAAATGTTTAGATTACATTGTTCTCACTTCCAAGGTAAAGTTCGAATTGTAACAGAGCTCCTCACCCGGGAGGTGTGATATCTACCCACGCATGTTGCCCCTTCCGTGAGATCCTACCAAATGCCCTCCCTCTTCTGTCAATCATCCTTCCCCTTTCCCCCTCCATCCCTCTTCTCCCTCTGCTCCCACACTATATTTGTGTTTTATTGTTCATATAAGCATGTATTTGTTCATATATTGGTTTCATATTAGTATTGAGTACACTACAGCTCAATTTATCATCACACAAGTCATGGAATCAATTCAAATGCCCGTCAACACATGAAGGGATCAACAAACTGTGGTATATGTATATCGTGGAATACTATCCAGCCATTAAAAAGATGGAGACTTTACAGCTTTTATGTTTACCTGGACAGAGTTGAAATAATTCTTCTTAGGAAAGTATTGCAAGAATGAAAATTTTATTTCTGTAATGTATAGTTCATGGCCTTCCAGCTGTGAACTCTAAGACGTTAAGAAAACTCACTTTTCTCTTAATCTCAATTTCCCTATCTGTAAATTAGAAACCATAATAACTGAAAACTATGAAGTATCAGGGGAATGAGACAACATATGTAGCAACTAAATGAAAATTTTTGGAGAGAGTATTCTTTCTTTTTCTCTTAACCCAGCAGAGATGTTCAATTTTCCTTTGTACCTAAAGTCCTTGCTCTACAGCCTACGATCAGGATGCCAGGAAACCTTCTTTGTCTAATGCTCTCTACTTCTCTCGTCATTGACCCACATCTTCTCATCATTAGCCAGCTTAAAGTGCCAAGTGCATCATGTCAATAAGCTATTCTTCAACCCTGAAGCCTTATCCTTCCATTGAGCCCAGAGTCAAGACTGGGTCCAGGGTACAGTAGGAGCCTTCATGAAGAATCACACAATTGAAACCTTTTGGCTGCAACATTCATGAGGCCTGTGACCCGGGGAAAGATGGAATCTTGACCAGGGGTCCTCAAACTACAGCCGTGGGCCACATAAAGCTGTTTGATTGTATGTGTTCCCGTATTGTTTTTTTACTTCAAAATAAGATATGTGCAGTGTGTGTAAGAATTTGTTGATAGTTTTTTTTTTTTTTTAAACTATTGTCTGGCCTCCAACGGTCTGAGGGACAGTGAACTGGCCCCCTGTTTAAAACGTTTGAGAACCTCTGCGACCAAGGAAAGAGTTTGTTCCCCAGTGCTGATGGTGCACGCCTGGCCTTTGAGTGTGGTCACCTACTGACCCTACTATTTGAAGAAACACTGGAAAGGCCAGTAATTTGGATATGGTCCTATCCTACCTCAAGATATATTACAGATTGTCCCCACTTCCCTGGAGAGCCTGTGTGGGAACAGTGTATTCCTGGTTTACTGCCAAGGTCCTTGATTTGAGTGAGCTGCCATTAGAAAAATCATGCTAAGTTGCAAGCCAGGGCAATAGAAACACTACCAGCAGCGACCAGCTCACCAGGGAGGGGGACGGGACGGGGGGATGCATCAGCGCCCTGGTGGCCCTGAACACTTAAGTGATTTTGTTCCCTTTCCAATTTCCCCTGGTACATTAACTTTTATTGATAGCTCATAGCTTCAGCAACTGGTCTTGGTTTTACTAACCCAAAGGACAGAGGAACAAGAGGTGCCCACACAGCTGATGTGAAAGAAAAAGACTGCGTGGAATATCTTGATCAGTGTCAATGTTTTTTCCCTTGCCACAGCTCTCCTTTAATGATGGAGTCACAATTATTGTAAGTTAATCATGTCTCAGGGAACCAAAGGGAGGAAGGGTGAAATGACCGTTTGGAACTCCGATACGGCTCCCTGCAGGACACACTTGGGGACACAGCACTGGCATTTGTAAAACTACAGGCTCTGATTTAGACATCACTGCTGCGGAGAGGGACAGAAGGGATCTTGGATGTTTTTGGAACACAAGTATTAAGCACAAGTCCATCCAGAAGCTAGATGAGGAACCTTTGTAATGGAAGACAGAGTGATCAAGTTATTTCCTTGCTCTGGAGAGCTCAACACTTCCAACTAGAATGTGCATGTTGGAGTAACTCAGTGTGTTTTTGACTCATGGAAGTGGTGAATGGTATAATTGTGTTTGCTTTTCTGCATGGAAAACTATCACCTTCGGATTTCAAAAACCATTATTGTTAAAAACAAAACGATAATGGACACATTGATATGGATTTGTTGAGCCCCAATTAGAGGTCAAGCACAACTCTTTTTCACTCTATGTATCTTGCCTCAATTCAGGACATTTCTTAGGAAATGTACATTGTATTACCATTTTGTGGCAGAAGAAACAGGTTCAGGGAACATTTGAAGACTGTCAAAAGCCTCAGTCAGGAAGAGGAAGACCCAGGATGTGAATTGGAGTCGGCTGTGGTGTAAAGATTTCTCTGAGTGTTGTTCCCTATTTGTCCTTCCACCGTGATGTGCTTCTCTTAAAGAAGTTAGTTATTCAGTGAGCGTCTTGCAAGCTATGTTACATCATTTATGGGCAAAAAATAAAAGTTGGAGAAAGGAGAGAAATAGGAAAGAACAGAGGAAGAAGGGAAGCAAAAAAAAAAAAAAAAAAAAAAAAAATCTGATTGGATCCTAAGTCCAATCTCCAAACATGCTTCCATCTGAACATACGTGTGATCTCTAGCACTTTAACATGTAGGTTTTTTTTTTTATCATATTAAAGTATTAGTTTTACAAAATAGAGTTGGAGAGAAATAGCACAGCTTTATTCATGAAAGATTCAGTGATCATCTCCTACGAGTCAGACCCTGCGGTAACAGGGCATCTCAGAGCTGTGCCTGTTGACCACAGCCTGAATCCACATTCTGAGCAGAGCCTTGCCTTAGGAAGCAAAATCCTCCCAGTCATGATACTCACACATCCAAAAGTCTACAATGATGACAGGAAAGTGACCTCACAATGTCACACAATGGGGGAAGACTGAGGACAGGTTTTGTGGCACAGACATGGCAGAGTGTTGCTGAATCCCAGATGGTCATAGAAAGCAATGAAGTACAGACATGGAAAACACCATGCTAAGTGAACGAAGCCATCTCCGCACAGAGCCCACCTATTACATGATAACATTTATTGGATGTGGACAAATCTTTTTGAGGGTCTCAACCTAGTGTTCTGTTTATGGAGCAATAGAAAACACATACAGTGACCATTCATTAACATATTCATTTGTTGGTTTGTTGGCTCAGCAGGTATTCACCGAGTACTTGCTGTGTGTAAGGCACTGTGCTGGGCTCCAGGGACACACGGAGTGAATGAAACAGACTTAGAGATTTGCATTTGGGAGATTCACCCACAAAGCTGTAAGATCATTAGGCCCAGCAACAACTTTGGACAATGATACCAACTCAGCCAACAAGCCCTTAGAGGCTAGATTGGTCACTTTTGAGACAGACTGTATTATGACTCATTATTTCACTTCTAACAAACACCATCAGTGGCGTCCCTTCTGATTCAGTCATGCAAGCTTCAACTTGTCTGGCTTATTGGTGGTGCTGGGAGGGCTTCATTTGTTTCTGTCCATGAGGATTTTAAGTTTCTTGATTTTTGTGTCTCTCAAAACTTTCCTAAAGACCCATTTAGAAGAATGAAAGACAAGTACCTTTTTTCAGAAAAGCACTAATGGAATTAGAAGGTTGCATATGATTTCAGAAGATTCTAGGATTCCCAGTGCCCTTCACCAAGGTCCACCAAGTTAAGAACACTTGGCTGAGATATTTTTAAGATGCCTCTTTAATTAAAAAAAAAAAAAAATCTATAAAGGACAATATGTACTAAGAGTGTCTACTCATTATTTCCAAGTTAAAACTCACTCAACATCACTACTGTGATGGTTAATTTTCTGTCAACTTGACTGGGCCACGGGATGCCCAGATATGTGGTTAAACATTATTTTGGGGTGCATTCTTGAAGGCATTTCTGGATAATACTACAACATGAATTAGGAAACTAGTAAAACTGTCCTACCAGTGGGGATGGCTTCATCTAATCTACTGAAGACCTGAATAAAATAAAAGAGTGAGCAAGAAAGAACTACCTCTCTTCACCTATCTTCGAGCTGGGACACTGGTCTTCTCCTTCTCTTGGACTCAGACGTAGACTTGGAATAGAACTTACACCACTGGCTCTCCTGCTTCTCAGGTCTTCATACTGGGACTGAGCTATACCAGGGCTTGTCCTTGTTATGGACTTCTTAGTCTCCATAATCTGGAGTTAATCCCACATAATAAATCCCTTTATACATATTCACACACACATATGTAGATTACATACAGAGAAATAAAGACAAGGATATATATAAAGGTATATATAGATATATACACACAAATACATATGTAGTGTGTATATATGTAGTATTGGTTATTTCTCTGTAGAACCCTAATACGATCATCCAAACCAACAGTGATCAGATTTTTCACAAACGTTTACTACCAAAAAGTAATTCTAGCTTTGCACCGGACATTACAACCTTGACTAGAAGACGTAGGAACAAGGAAATATAGTATATTTAATTTCTTTTCTTCTTTATCTATCTCTACAATCTCTAGATGTTTTAAGAGAGCAAGGGTTCAACCAACTTTTCAAAAATCAAAAGAAAGAAATGAGGTAAAGGAAAAAAAAAACAATAACAAGAATTCAAATATACAAATAAAAACTGACATTTACAATATACATATTTGGAACATAACTGGAAAATGTGGTCCTTCACGGATACTTAATGATATTAAATAATATCTGTTATTTTGGGAGCATTACAATGATATTGCACTTACCATTCTTTTGGAAAGCTTTTAATTTATAGTGACTTATAATAAAATATCTATGGATATAATGATATACTGTCTTAGATTTGCCTCTATAAAGCATCAGATGTGGGGGAAGTAGGTGCGGCAGGGATAAAACAAGATTGGCACACGTGATCATTAGTGAAGCTGGAGGATAAGTTCATTAGAGTTAATTATACTCTCTGTCCTCTTCTGTATATGTTTTTACGTTAAAAAATAATAAACTACTACAAGGAGGCAAAAACAATTTGAAACAAAATATGAATAGGTAGAAGGATAGGTAGACAGATGATAAATAAGGCCTAGAAGAGAAGTTCTCTGAGCTTGGTCCCTATAAGGACCTAGCCTAGCTTGTCCTCAGACATTTCTCATGAACATCCACACATCTGTCAGTGTCATAGGGAATTACAGAATGTATACTTGGCATTATTTACAGGAAGAACATTTCTTTTTAGCATGTCATCATTACCTGAAGTTTTATTAAATATTTATTCTGTGCCTATTGCCTTATCTTCCCCATGATGATGGAAGATCTGCAAGGATAGGGACTTTTCTTTTTTCAGCTATATCCTTCCCTGTTAGAAGAATGTCTGCACCAGGGGCAGTGGCTCACACCTGTAATCCCAGCACTCTGGGAGGCCGAGGCAGGTGGATCACCTGACCTCAGGAGTTCAAGACCAGCCTGAACAAGAGCAAGACCCGGCCTCTACAAAAAATAGAAAAATTAGCCGGGCATTGTGGCAGGCACCTGTAGTGCCAGATACTGGGAGGGTGAGGCAAGGTAGATTGCTTGAACCCAGGAGTTTGAGGTCACTCAAAATGACAATACAGCCTTCTACCCAGGGCTACAGAGTGAGGTTATATCTATACAAAGAAAAAAGAGAAAAGAACAATGTTTGACACACGACAGGTGCACCATTTTCTTCCTTTATATTTATGTCTGAATGGCAGAGAATTTGAATATATGAATAAATCAAGGTCTAGCCAATTTGCTGTAACCTTCATTGAATGTCTACTATGTATTAGGTCTTATGTGAGGACTCAAAATACTGGATCAGAAGTGCCCAGAATAGGAATTATATCTAAAGGGTACAAATGACTTTCACAAATGACTTTTACCATTCATTCATTCGTTGATTCATAAGTATATATTAAGCACCTAGTATGGTGAAATTGACACACTGTATAAATGGTTTATTATAAACAATAGCATAGAACAAATAAATATTTGACAAAAATCCCTTAACTAATGAAACTTACATGTCAGGATATGGGTGACAACATAAGATCCCACGGTTCTGCCCAGATGTTTATATACTTGTTAATAATGCTAACATCTGGGCAGGAATTCATTACGATTTCTCCCTGAGAATAAGCTGAAAAGTTTATTCATGAAAATGTCGTTGAAGCCATGATAGAAATTTGCTGCAGCTAGTAAGAGATGCCACCAGATCACCAAGTTCATTATGATTTCTCACTTAAGCCACAGAAGAAGTGTGTATACCTGATGACTATCCGTTTACAACTAGAAACAAGAGATGCAAATACTGTCTTTAAAAGGCAAAAAAGAAAAATTTCAATGGTACATTACATTAAATTGCTTCCTGATCGACCTTCTTCCTTAGATAACAACCATCACTGTCCATCCTCAGAAAACGACAATCAATAGACATCAATGTTTCGTTTGCCACTGCTTATAACCTCCAACACAGCGGGCCATGCACAAATTTTTAAGTAGTTTTACTCTGCCTTCTCCTAACACCAGAGAATCACAAAAGATCATGTGTTTTAGGGACTAGCCTGAGATGTCGAATACAAAGGTACTTTTCCCTAAAATCAAATCGATAGCCACAGGTAAAAGAATTTGAAGTTTGACAAGCGGCAACTGGTCCTCTGGAATGGGTGGGAATGATAAAAACTGAGTTATAACACGTTCTATTTTTAATTAAATTTTAATATTAAAAAAAAGCTTTCCCTTTGCACCACAAGACCTGCTTCTTCCTGGTGAGAGTCCCAAAGGTACCTCTGTTCTTTTCTGGAAGGCATGGCTCTCCTTTTAATTAATTAGAAATCGCAGGGTGGAAAACAGCAGGGGGTGAAAAATCAAATTCATTCCTGCCTTTCCCAATTCCCTTCCTGTGCATCTCAACCCCAGCTTTCTGTTTGGGTAATGAACAGTTGACAGAGTCAGTTGAAGGCTTCTCAGTCCCTCCTGCTCCTCTGCAGAGCTAGCCAGGTCTCCTCCCCAGCTCAGATGATCACAGGAACCTAAAGAGGTCCTGTCTTCCAGAGCCGCTTCATCAACTACGTTTGTGAAATTGAGATCTTTGGTCCTTTATTCTTCTTGTATATGTATTTTTTAATTTAAAAAATAGTACATGTTTACTCAGTGCCTGGAGTTCAGTGGTTAGGACGCCAGCCACATACATGGTGACCGGCGGGTTGGAACCTGGCCTAGGCCTCCTAATAATGATGACAACTGCAACAAAAAAATAGCTGGGCATTGTGACAGGTGCCTGTAGTCCCAGCTACTTGGCAGGTTGAGGCAAGAGTATTGCTTAAGCCCCAGAGTTTGAGGTTGCTGTGAGCTGTGATGCCACGGTACTCTACTGAGGGCGACATAGTGACCCTGTCTCAAAAAAACCCAAAACAAAACAGTATATGTTTTTGGGAAAAAATTCAAGCATGACAGAGGCACATTGAAATAAAAAAAAAAAAAAAAAGAAAGAAAGAAAAAAAACTTCCCTCTTCCACAAAGCCTGCTCAACTCCCAAGCTTCTCTCTCTCCTTTGAGTCCTGAACTTAACCACTGTTCACAGCTAATGCACATGACCTTAACCTTGATCATTTTATGCAATTTCATGCAAAACCTTCAGGTGTTATATATAGCTTTCTTTTTTAAAACATAGAATAATAATACATGTATTGTTCTGCAATTTGCTGTTTCTTACTCAACATTATGTCATAGATAGTAATACCTAAAATACGTATATATCATATATACATACACACATACTGTATATACTCAAGTATAAGCCGAGTTTTTCAGCACAAAATTTGTGCCAAGTTCGGGTTTTTCGGCACAAAATTTGTGCCGAAAAAACTCGGCTTATACTCGAGTATATACAGTATATTGGTGTGTATGTACAGGGTGGCTATAAAGTTCATGTGCAATTTAAAATTGTACACAAACATTATGGAAACCTTGTATACACACACAATACATATATATACATACACAACATGAATCTATCTCTTTAATTTCAACATAAATCTATCTCTTTAATTTCTCCCTTTTTCCCCTATAGAGTATTTAAAATTGTGCAAAAACTATAACTCAATCAAAAATCACCCTATTGATATGAGCTTAGAATTTAACAAGTCAAATAAACAAATAAACAAATGTATATGCACATTTGTATATAAAATCATGCTAAAAAAAAGTCATCACTTCTTCCATATAAATGACCTGGCACATTTACTCAAGTATTTCTGTATTTTCTGATGCAGCAGAGAATGACTTAATCAAAAACTATTTTTTTTAATTTGGGTTGAATGTCCCAATTTGCTCTTCAAAATAACCAAAGCCAGTTTATGCTCCTATAAATAGTGTATGTTCTTTTCTCCTGTAGAGGCCAACTTTTTAGAAAATCTAGTTACGTGCATGAGTCAAATTTTTATTGTAATTTCACTGCTAGGGAAAAGGCCTCTAGGAGATCAATTCAAAGATTCACTCGTGGTGGAGACATTTCACAGGGAAACAGAATGATAAGATAGTCAAAGTTAGGCTGGATAAAAAAAGAAAGTAACATTCGGTTTAAGGTCACTAGGCTCTTGACTGACAGTCAGCTGGGTAGATGGGTGACCGATTTCTCAGAACATGTCTTAATCCCATTAAAGTTTATCAGAAAATTGCTTAAGCAATTTATCAGGAAGGAGGCTGTGAATTACATCAAGAAAGAAAGGTTCTATTCCAGACCAGATTCAGGGCAACACTGCTTTTTTTATGCCCGTCATATTTCAGGTGCTAGCCAACACATTGTCTGTCTTCTTTACTTTTGCCAATTTGACAGCACTAAATGTTGCTTAATTTCCATCATCGTGAATTAAAACAAAGGTTCAGGATGTTTTCGTGGTTGTCAGTTTTTCTGCTGGAAAAAAATGCTTTTCTCATTTTTCTTTTGGAAGATTCACGTTTTTTCTTCTTGATTTGCAAAAACTCTTTGCATATTTGGTGCAAACTACTTAAGTGCAATCGGACAACGCATGACATCATGTTGGCCAACATGACATATGTAATGCTGAAGTTTTACTGTTCCTTTTTATATTTGGATGCACAAATACTTACCATGTGTCACAACTGCCTACAGTATTTAGACCTGCTAGACAGGTCTGCAGCCAAGGAGGAGCAGGTTACACCATATAGCCTAGGTATGTGGTAGGCTCTCTCGTGTAGGTTTGTCCAAATGCACGCTGTGACGTTCATACAATGACAAGATCACCCATGATGCTTTTCTCATAACGCGTCCCCGTCCTTAGGCGACACATTAAATCTGTATGTATACGTGTGTTCATGAATATGTGTACTACTTATATATGCACACATATGTATCTCCTATTCTATTTCATAAAATACGAAATTAGCGGGAAAAAGTCACTGAAATATATGCCTTCTTCCCATGGTAATGGAAAGAGATCTGTTCCATTTCCACTTTAATAAAAGTCACGATCATCCTGTTAGTCACTGCTTTAAAGCCTTTAGTACCTCTCACCTACAAACTGAGTCCAGGATTGTTGTAAGATGCTTCACAATGAGGTCCCTGCAAAGTCTTTATCACCAGCCTCTGTCACTCTGTTCTAGGGCCTTTATGCCCTAATAATGTCCTTTCTAGCGGCAAGACCGACTCTCTCGCATCCCTGCACACCCTCCACATGCCAAGCCTTTGTATGCCCGGTACATTTTCTCTGTATTTGTCCTCTTTCTGGAGGACATTTTCCCAATTACCTGCCTTACCTCGCACAGGTAAAGGTAGTCAGTCCCCTCTTGGGCACCTTGTGCATGCACCTGTTTTCCCATACAGTGCTCACTTTAATTGATTTGTTCCCAAGTCTGCCTTCCGTCAAAGACTTTGAGTTAAGTTACATGAGGCTAAGGACTGAACCCTGATTCTTCCTCTGTTCCCTGGGCTTAGTGCAGAGTCTGGCTGTCCTAGGGTGGAAGTCCAGTAAATAACTGCTGAGTGGATAGATGCCCAGAGCACAAAGAAGAAGCTGGGAGAGGTGGTGACTGTCTCTTTTCCACCCCCATCAGCAAACACAAACACTCTTAAACCCTGAAAATGATGGAATCTATATAGACTTGAATTTAGGCAGGCACATGTCATCTCTTCCCCATTTGGTTAGCTCAGTCTCTGGAACCTGATGGGAGACAGCTCTGTGCTGCACCATCAGGGAAGCGCTTGGGGAAATGTTATTGTCTGCCAGATTTACAAATTGGATTCGATCTTCCCTCGTCCACTTTTGCCAAAGTTTCTGCGAAGTGAACGCAGCACAGATCGTTGCCTTTCAGCTCACCTGTGATTAAACTCACTGCATTTGTCATCAAACAAAAGTGTTTTTTTTTTTTTTCCTGCCCGCAACATATAATTTTAGTCAGCTAACACTGAATTAGACACCCACTCAGATTTATTATGATAAGAACATTCAGTAAGCTAATTTCAAGATGATGACTCCTATAAATTCTTATAATTTATTATTTAGTACTTTGGTTTTTAATCATTAAGTACGTGAAGACTTTGTAGGTCAAACCTGTATTAATGAAGACAGTAATCTATTTTTCAAACTCTTCTCCTCACCCACCTTTCAAATTGTAAATTAACAGGAAGAGATTTAAACACACTTGTAAGAACAAAGGCAATAATTGAGGGTTCGGGGAACATCACCCCTCAATTTCCTAATCTTCCTAGGTAGATTGTCAATCATAGCCTTGACTTGTTTCAGACGACTCCTACTCATTTTTAATGAAATAATGGAGTCTCAATTTGTGAAGCCATTAGTTTACTAAGAAAATAAAATACATAATCCACATTTAAAGTTTTTTTTTTTTTTAAAAAGCAGCTGAAAAATGAACAAATACAGATTTCATTAGATGTTATTTAATCTTAACCCAATGAAGAAATTATTTTTTTTCTGTGGGGTGTTACCATTTGAGAGGGGTGCAGAGAGGAAGCTAAACATTAACTAGATACATACATTAGAAAGCTTTCGATGTTATCTAAAAGAGAGTCTTTTTTATCCCCCAAATTCATTGCCAAATTAGAACTTGTTTCATGACAATTTCAAACCATTTGGTACTAAAAGACTTAAAGATTTTATTTTGCTCAATAAAGCAATGCTACATGCTAGACAGCGTGCAAACAACAAAGTTACAGGCAAGGTAAGGTCTTTCATTTTCCTCTAAAATGAAATGAATTTTATTATAATACCAAGCTCATCATAAAAAACCTACATAATTGCAGTAGAAAGAACAATGTTCACCATTATTATTTTAATTGAGAAAAAAATCAGGATGCAAAATAAAATAACTGTCCAGCAAAGCCACTGCTTTGGAAAAGCAATCATGCATATGCTGAGAAAAATGTGGAAGAAAATATAACAAAATGATAGTAGTGGTTATCTTTAGGCAGCCGCACAGTAAACAATTTTATTTTTCATTTCCTTTGTTCGTTTTTTTTTTAATCTAACATTCTGGAAATTTCTTCAGAAAAAAAAAAAAAAAAGGCATATGTTTGCACCCATAATAGTGAAAGCATTTTAAATTACATCGGCGTCTGAATCTTCATATGATAGATAGATAGTCAGCGTTCATTTTAGTTGAAGACTTATTGCGGAGGGACTTACTATTAAATTATTACACCAAGGGCAGCTTATGACATATCTTGGTTCAGTGAAAACCTCACTGGGATACAGGCTTCCAAGCTGGATCCCACAACAGGAAGCCAGCTATAGGCCCACCACTCTGTGGAGTTCATGCTAAATTACTTTAGAAGTATTCTTCCTCCCTTTCTTCCCACCCTGGGAAGGGTGACAGAATGACGGTTTTTAGACAAAAATCCTTGATTAGAAGAACACACAAGATCCTGCCTCCTGGACAGAATGATTCAAGAAGAATAGAGACCGGTGAGGGGGGGGGCGGTTGGAAAACTGAATTATGAAAAGTTCGCTGAAACTGGATTTTGATGGTCAATGAAACTGTCAAATAATGGTAACAGCGGTAATGAAAATGACGATAAAAATACCACCTGTTTACTATGTGTTTGCCACAACTAAGTGATCCTCCAAATTAAATGGCTTACAGATATTGAATTCCCACATTCACTGTCTCAGGGTATTCTCATTTCACAGATGAGAAAATTGAGATACGAGATCAGGAGCTCCCTGTATGACCCTGGGCCAGTCAATACTTGGTAGAGGTTAGAGGTAAACTGAAGTTCACTGGACTGATCCCCACGTCTTTTAGTGATGAGGAGAAAGGATCCTGCCACCAACTAAGTTTCTGAAACAGTGATAGATGCAGACAGAACAATAGATTTATTAACTTATAAAAGTTTCTACCCACAAGACACAGGTGAAAACATTTAGGAGCGTCTATCTTTTCCCCATTTTGATCGTTGTTAAGCCCTTAGGTTATTTTATAGGTAGTGCAGGTGGATTCTGTTTAGTATTGGTGCATAACCAATCATCCCAAAACCTAGCATCTTTTTGTTGTTGTTGTTGAGACAGAGTGCCACCCTGTGCACTGACCAGAGTGCAAGGGCGTCATAGCTCACTGCAACCTCAGACTTGGGCTGTGGGCAACCCACTGCCTCAGCCTCCAGAAGCTGCAACGCCCGGCTGGGTTTTTCATTTTTTTTTTTTTTTTACGAGTCGGGGTTTCACTCTTGCTCAGGCAAGTCTTGAACTCAGGAGCTCAAGCAATTCTCCCTCTTCAGCCTCCCACAGTGCTGCGATTACAGGCAGGAGCCACTGTGTGTAGCAAAACCTAATATCTTAAACAATAATAAATACAGAGGGTTCCCTCAAAGACACCCATTTTAAAAAAAGAAAAAACCATTAAAATTGTAATACTCAACATACACTGATAACAAAAGATGAATACAAGTCATGTTGAGCACCTCTCGTAATTGCAAAAGTCAAAAATGAGTATTAGAAATCTAATACAGTTTCTTTTTTTCCTTTCTTAAAATGAGCACACGTCTTTTTGGCACCTTCTGTATTTACTACCTCACCTAGTTTTTGTGGATCCAGAAGTCTGGAGCAGCTCTGATGGCTGGTTTGTCCTGGGTCTTCCCTAAGTCAAGATGCCCATTTTATCTGTGGTCAACTGAAAGCTTAATTGGGGCTGGAAGATTCGAAGATGGCTTCCTCACATGGCTGGCAAGTGGGTCCTGCTGTTCCCTGAAGGTCTGATTCCTCCCTACCGGACCTGTCTACGGTGCTGCTTGAGTATCCTCACAATGTGGCCTGTCGTTTCCCCAGTAGCAAGGGACCCAAGAGAAGCAAGGCAGAGGTCTCGGTCTTTTGTCACCTGGCTTCAGAGGTCATGCTCTATCACCTCCACGGTCAGTTAGTAACTCAGGTCAGTCCTGTTGAGGGTAGAAGAAACTAGAGGGGCACAGGAAATCCAGGAGGCAGATGGGCACCGGAGGCTGGGTTGGCAGCTGGCTACTACAGGGGCCTTTTATCCACAAGGCCCTCCCCTCTTAAATATAAAAGCCTGCACTCTGACATTTCAACAACAAAATGACCTAAAAGTGGGTGAGACGGGATAATTAACAATCACCTTGAGGAAACACTAAGTCACCCTTAACTGTGTGGCCTGCACTATACAAGGATTCCCGAACGTGCGGTACTTAAAACAGGTAAGGAATAAATGATTGGTAGGTTCAGAAACCAAAAAAGGCTTTAGTGAGGAATCTGAAGAAGGATGTGAAGGGTTTGAATGAAATTATTTCATAAAATGTGAGGATACAGAAAAATTCCAGTATCTTTAAATTTACATATTATTTGTAAAAATACATTAATAACATCTTGCAATAACGCTTTTGAATAGTTCATCTATAGCTTCTCAAGTTTGAAAATTTGGCACAAAATTTAGGGGGGGGTTACTTCATTTAGAAAATGAAGAATCACTGTATTTGGGGTTATCTTGTGTTTTGAAACTCATTGGCTCAGCAAATATTAATTGAACACCTCTATGTGCTCAGGAAACACTGTTCTAGGTTGAACCAAGTCGTAAATGAGACAGGAGATCCTCCATGTTCCAGGAGGGGAGGTGGGCGGTAAACAAATACAAATGTACAGTAGAGCCTCCTTGTGAAAATGTCAGGCTCATTACCTTCTGGGGAAACCAAGCACTGGAGTCATACAGGAAACTGACCTCTGCTGTAATTACAAGCCCATTAAGTAACTTATAATTTCACTTGGCTCAGTCCCTTTAATTCTGTCTCTAAGAAAAATCTTCTTCTGTGATTCCGCCTTTCAGAAAAATTCTGACCTATACCTTTTAGTCAAGTTAACAAGAGCGTTTCAAATTATGTGAAAATTATAGTTCTCTTTGACAATTATATGCCTCTTGGTTTATACATCAGTCTCTGTAAATTTGATCATTGTGAGTTTCTGGTAGGATCACGAAATCTGATTTCTGAATTAGCAAGTTTGCGGGTGAGAGCCATATTGTTAATGACTCGCCCAGGTAAAATACCACCTGGGAAGCTTCTAGAAAGTCACCCACCCGACTTCGCCATCTATACCTGTCCTCTTTCAAAAGACAAATGACATTTAATCCATTAAAAAAATTGTCATTAGGCTCGGCGTCCATGGCACTTAGGCTCGGCGTCCATAGCACAGAGGTTACGGAGTCAGCCACATACACTGAGGATGGCGGGTTCGAACCCGGCCCTGGCCAGCAACCCCAAAATAGCCGGGCATTGTGGTGGGTCCCTGTAGTCCCAGCTAGTTGGGAGGCTGAGGCAAGAGAATTGCTTAAGCCTAAGAGTTAGAGGTTGCTGTGAGCTGTGATGCCACGGCACATGTACCAAGGGTGACATAGTGAAACTCTGCCTCAAAAAAAAAAAAAAAAGAAAAGAAAAGAAAATTGTCATTAGGAGCTATAAAAGAAACACTACATGTAGAAAAACCAAGGCTGCTAAGAGAAGTGTTGGTAAGTATGTGCCCGCTGTGCCCAGATTCCTCATTCATAACTGAGCAATACTTAATCCCAGAAATCTTCCATGTTGAGGCAATGTGGCTTCAGTGTCCTACTCAATACTGCACCACTAATGGCTGATCACTGTTAAAAGATAACAGGCTCCAAAGACCAGGGATATCAGTATCTGTTTGTCTAAAGAAGATGGGGCTCTTTTTAAAATTAAAATCCATATGCTCCTGGTTCACGGTGCTGGTGGGCACCAGGTTTCTTATAAGATGAGGCTTATAATCACATAAGCCTTCAACAACTGTGGGTGTGGATGGTGACAGTGCTTGGTTTATAGGAGGTAAGACTGAGACTCTGAGAAATCTTAAACAACAGGGGAGAGGGAACGAAACAGCTTTATAAACTTTGTAACGTTGCTCTTAGCAGTGTAAATTCCCAATTGTTGAAGAGCAGATGAACTATAAGGACTATCAGCTTTCCTATTTAGCTGATATTTGACATTAACAATATGTTCGTATCAGGGAAAATATCTGTCCCACAATATTAAGTTAAAAACTCAGGATATAGCAACAAACATAATGTATTAAAATTAACATTATGGGTTAAAAATAAGCCCATTTGCAGGGGAAACTAAATGCATTAACTAAATACTGACAGTGGTTTTTGTCCCAGAGATGAAATGCTGGCTAATTATTATTATTTACTGTTTCTCTCTCCCTCCTTCCTGCTCTCTTTTCTTTTTGTATTTTCCTATTTATTATTTTACACACAGACACGTGTAGGGAAAACCTCTGTACGCTAAAAGTCAAGCTCCCATTGTAGTTTCTACGAGTCCCTTGAAGTTCGCAGGAATGATGCAAATCTCCTTAGCTTGGCACACCCAGGTTAAAAAACCAGGTCTATGGAGAGAAAGCTTACTGGATTTTCTTATCAAATAGAGGAACCAAATCAAAGTTTTCCAAGGAAGGAGCATGTCTAAATTTGGTTGTGTTTTTTAACACTGTCACGTGACATCACAGTTCCTAGGAATGGGTGACTCAGGGGCACCTTGACATGGGTGATTGCTTCCAAAGGTAACAGAGGTTTGCAGTGAGTGAGTCTTGTATGTGTGGGCAGGAGGGTGGTCTAGCTGGGATGATCACATATTTAATGGTGAATTACTATCTAGAATGTCCTGCAGGGGACCCAGAAGACCAAGAGCTGACCTTTCTCCAGGGCCAGACCCCTTGCGGTCTGGGGGTTATTTGTCCCACTATTACTCACAGCAACTGTGCTTTTATGAGTGATTTCAGCAAATGGTTCTCAGCACCTTCACCACTAAATAGAAATAGGATGGCGACTAGCTGAAAAAGAAGCTCGCTAACTTATCTGCAAGGATAAAAACTGTGCTAACTAGATGCATCGGGTCATTAAGGAAGTAGAGAATCTCAGAGGAGGTAAGAAACGGAGAGGTCTCTTTGTCTAACTCCCATCTATTTTGGGAATCTCTTCTACGGGATTGAGAACGGGTGGTTCAACCTCATCATTACCTTATCAGTAGGAGGAAAGCAGACTGATCTGGGCTTCGCTTTCTGCTTCGGGGTCAGCCCCAGGCGAATCTGTTAATTAGGCTAAATTTGGCCTGCTTAGATAGTATGTGCTTTCCTACTCTGCTCGCTCTTCCCTGCCTACACCAGGCCAGGCTCCCTGTACCCTTAGGCAACACCAGATACAGGACTCACCAGCCCCAGCCTGCACAGTGCTCGCTCCACCTCATGCCCCGTCTCTCCCAAGCTCTGCCTCCGCCTTGGTGTGAGCAGAGAAATGCACAGAGCCTCACCCTGGAACAAGGGTTCTTTCTGATGGTGCTGGCCTGGTCCAAAAGACTGGCTCCAACAGTCAGCAAATCCAGTTAAGTTAGATTGGGCGGGGAGGTCTTTGGGGGTAAACAGGACTTGATGCTTTCTCAAAAATAACATCAACTAAAGCAGCATTTATTGACAGCCCATGTTGTAAAACATACTTGTCTTTCTTTCTTCCATATGTCAACTCTCTCTTCTGTGTTGGTTAATATTTGCTGCATTATCAAACTACTGTGAAACTCTGTGGTTAAGAACAGTGATCGTTGTTTTCAGTTTATGATTCTGTGCCTAGGCTGGGCTTTCTCTAGTGGGGGTTGTCTTGGCTGATCCGGGCTGGGCCCTCTCCTGTGTCTGCAGTCAGCAGGTGGCTTGGCTGATAGCTAGAAGACTCTAGATTGACCTTACTCATGAGCCAGGGCTTAGCAGGCTATCACAAGGGCAACAAAGCTCCTGGTGTGTGGCCTGTCATCCTCCAGCAGGTCAGCTCAGGCTTGATTGCAGAGTGGTCCCAGAGTTGTAAGCAACAAAAGAGAAAGCCCCACATCCAGGTACCTCCCATGCCGCTATCTGAATCACCTTCGCAAAGGTCCTGCTGGCCGATGCAAGTAACGTAGGATGGGTGTCCGCAGTGGAGGGAAGAGCTTCTTCTCTTGTACACAATCCGCCATTTATACAATTTACCATACCTTCCCCAAACTTTATAGTTATCATTTCCATCTTATAGAGGAAAAATCTGAGGCTCAGAAAAGAAACGTAACATCCTAAAGAAAGGTTAGGATAATAAAACCTAGTTGTGTTGGATTGGAATTATATAATTAGGTACCATAACTATAAATCTAGTAATAAATAAAAATATGTTGAGATGAATATAAATTTATTAAAATGTACACAGATACAGACATAAATGGGGATGTACACCCACACATCACACACATAGGCCAGTAGGCAGAGATATATTTTCAAGGTCTGTCTACTGACAGCTTCTAGAAGTAGTGATACCCTAACAGTATTGACCACATCTGGCACCCGGATCTTTGTGCTAAATATGATTCTTCAATAAAAGGAACCAGAGAATGAATTAATTCCAAGATCGGTGCAGGAATATATAAGATAAGCCTGTAGCATTTTGCAGCGCTCCAAAGTAAGGAAAGACTCAAAAATGAACAGAGCATGTCAAAAGGGCACAGGATCCACCCTGAAAGAGCTCCCACTGGCTAAGCTGGAACAATCTGAGAAAATAAGTATACTGTAATATTGTTGTATTAGGACCTGTAGAACAAAACAAATTCGCGTGTATCCACACTACTATAATTGAAGACATGATTAAATTCAGAGATGAAGAAGAAAAGACAGCCTTCCGTGCAGGAGAACATCAGTTAGTAAACACGTCATTAAAGTCTTGAAGGCAACAGAAATCACTGTTAGAAAACTACAGGGTGAAAGGTTGTGGGCAAGACCCACTTGGATGCTAACATTAATGGATAAGAATTTGAGAAGAAATTGTCTCCAAGTACTTTCTCCAAGTACTTATTAATTCAAAGGGAAAGATGGTAACTTCACAGTGGAGAATTCTGAGAGATACCCCTTTAACCAAGAGGTCAAGGTTAATATCACCAGTGACAAGGTATCTTCACTTTATATGTCCTCTGATTTGGTGGCCTCAGAAGGCCACATCACTTGTGTATCTTCTCGCCAAAAATGCAAGCCCTTAATCTAAACAGGAGAAAATACCAGACAAATCTAAATTAAGGGCATTCTATAAAATAACTAGAATAACCAAAACTACACAAAATTTTCAAGATTATAAAATAGTGGTGATGATAGAGAAACTAAAGAGGACCGGGCCAGAGGAAATTAGAGGAACATGACCATCGGTGCAAGGTAGAACCTGGATTGGAACCTGGGACCAGAAAGAATGGAGAGGAAACACTGTCAAATTCCATTAAAGTCTGCTGGTTAGTTATAGTCTGAGTTTACTCAACAGCACTGTATCAAAAATGTACTACTCTTTTTTTTATTTTTAAAAGTATTTTACTAGGGCAGTGCCTGTGGCTCAAAGGAGTAGGGCACCGACCCCATATGCTGGAGGTGGTGGGTTCTTACCCAGCCCTGGCCAAAACTGGGGGGGGAAAAAAAAAAAAATCAACTCTTCACAAGGTCATACAGTTCCCGATGGCCAACTCAAGCCCAGGGTGTCTGGACTGTGAAGTCTCCTCTGCCAGCCTTCCACATGTGCTTCGTGCAGGCTGCTCCCCCAGAATTGGCCAAGACTGGATGAGGCCACCCCTTCCAAATGAATTATTTTATGTGAGAAGCTGGCGACACAATCAGGCATAAACCCATCTGCCTTAAACAGGGAAAATGAGGCACAGGCTCGTTAAAACGTACACCAAGAACACCTACTCTCAGCTCCATGCCCTAACTGCCCAGAAACGCCAGGTTATAAAGCTATTTCTTGATTCTCCACAACTCGGTGAAATTAGTACAGGGCTACACATCTCAACCTTCCACCATTTTGTCACTTAGAATGAGTGTCTGGAAGGCCATCCTTCCAGAAATATTAGTTACCTTGTCCATTACTTAATCATAGCTTGGAGTTATTTTTGGCCCTGTGGAGGCCAACTGTAAATTACGGGCTTCAACAGAGCAAAGCCACACTCAGCAAATTACATGGCATGGGAAAAACCCTTGCTTTGGGGGGTGGGGTGGGGGGAAATTATAGATTTTCTTAAAGATATGTTTTATAAAATATGATATTAAACCTATAAAACCAAATCCAAGAACATATTTTGTGGCCTTCAGGACATATTTGACAATGGACTCAAATCTCTGGGCCACCCCTAAGCAGGATTGGCATGGAGAGAGTCTAACTTGAATTCGTGTCCGCAGACAGCCACGGTCCGTGAATTCCTACACGCAGACGAGACAGGAAAGGCGAGAAAGCTTGTTGTTCTTTGCTCATGATGCAGTAAATAAATCAACCATATAGTCTAAAGTTTCATTTTAAACAGTCGTAGCAGGCTCATAGGCAGTATTTTCTCACACTTAAATGAATGGATTCCTTTCCTTTTTTTATTTTTATATTTTCAAAAACTGAAGTCCATAGCAGTAACCTCAGTATTTGATTTTTTAAAAAGGAAGTTAAGACGGTATAAGAATGCAGGGCTGTTAGATGGGAGGAGGCGAGGACTCTTTGGAATGAAGGTTTTCCATCTGTGTGTAGAGCTGCCAAGCATTTCGCTGCCTTGTGTCCGCATGGCTGGAGACAGTCTTTCAGGCTGGCCACGGAAGTGACGCTTCCTGCCTCAATAGACCTGGCTTTGTTGTCTCCCCGCCAGACATCCTGAGACTCAACCACCACCAGCTCTGGCCTCTTTGGTCTCTGGTCGTCCCTGATGACCCTAGAGTAAGGTCATCAGGTCAGCTCACACGGTGACATTGTTAGCCTAGGGCTCGGCCAACTCCGGCCAGGTACAAATATAGGACACTTAAGAAGGAGGGCAGTGTTGGGGCTCTCAGATGAATCTTATAAGGCAGCCAGTTCCCAGGCTTAACAGTCTGCAAAATCTTCCCTTGAAAACGTATGTTTTAATTTGAGGATATTAATTGCATGGAAATGATTTGACTCTATGATTTATAACCCCGCCAGAATTCTCCGGGCTTCCCCTCCATATGTGCCGTTGCCATTTTCCCTTTTGTATACCTATCATCTCCCATTGTTTATCTGCCCTGATTGATGTTCAGGCCTGGGATGTTTTCTATTATGAGATTCGTAATTATCACTGGTACTAGAGGAGCCTTCCCTATTATCTTCAGCGAGACTGCCCAAATTATTCATTGTAGCCCACTGGTACCACACCGCAGGAAAATAAGAATTTATTTCCCATTCCAGGCATATGGTAGATAAGAGGATGTATTTATTTCTCCATGTTTCAAAAGGATTAAGCTTTGAAAAAATAAATATCACTTAGGCTGTCAGTAAGCAGAACTTTATGATTCTGAGTGTAAGAGGGCCTCTCTTGGGCTACGAAGAGCAACTCTCAACTCCAGTTTTAGAGAGGGGAGGATAAGGAGATGGGGGATCAATTATAGTTTTACTTGGCTAAATAAATGAATGCTATATATTTCAGCCATTATATTGGTCTACAGGGTACCCAGCATCACCTTGGACCCCAACGTTAAATAACGCACTGGCTTATTTATAAGAATGTTACCGAATTCCAACAGTCCTTGACCCCTGGCTATTCTGAGAGCACACTGAATACATCATCTGGGTTTTGCCTAATTACACATAATTAGGAAATGTAATTACGCTTTTCAGTGTTGTTCGGCCATTAGGAACTGAGTGGACAGCTGAAATACTAGCAAGAATCCAGCGCTGCAGAGAAAACAAATTAAAAATATGAGCCAGCCTCTAAAAATAGGGATTGCACTGAAGGTTAGGAAATCAAACTTATAAGAAAAAACATAATAAAAAATTGCTCTTGGCTCTGGCTAAATATTTGATGCAACAGTTATGCTGGCTGCCTTTGTATGGAGGACTTACTTAATGAGAGACCATTTGCATCCATCCGTGCTGAGCCAGGGAGAGGGAATAAATTATTTTGTTCCTCAATTACTCTGATTTGCTCACTTTTTCACGTATTTATGCCATTTTAGTTTTACTTCCTGCTTTACCCTGGATCCCCGCTCTCCCTGAGGAAGTGATTCCCAGTCACTCTACGACACAGAATCACAACATCTCATCCGTGGTCTGTGGCAGGCAGAGGCTGCCAACGCCCGAAGACCAGGCCGAGCTGACAGTGAACCTCCTCCTGGGAGCTGGGCTTTTGCATCGTAGCAGGGAAGGACACAGCAGTTGGCTTTGTAAGTTGACAAACAGGCACTATAACATTCACGTTTCCAAAATGTGTTCGGACATCACGCTGAACGGGGCGGCTTCACCACCTGAAAAGGTAAGAAATTCACAGGGACCAGAACGGTGACATTGCTCAAAGCAAAGTACAAGTTCAGGAAGAATCTGGAATTGGAAGCCTTCTACGTTCTGATCTTAACTCTTGTGTTTATTGAATTTTCCTCTACCGTGATAGTAGCTGACAGTAATAAAGTAACACACTCCATTAAATGCACTATTTATGGAAACATTTCTATAGTGCCAAAAGAAAAAAAAATAAAAAATAAAAAGAGGAACGATTGCCAGAAGCAAAGAACCAAACATTAGTGTAATGTTTGCAGCACTTATGGCAAAATAGCCAGCCCTGTTGAAAACTACCTCCACCTGCCAATCCTGTGAGAGGGGTGTGGGTGTGTGGGTGTGCGCACGCGTGCACATGTGCATGCTCCTGCATTTTATTCAGTTAGGTTTTTCTTCCATACTTCTTTCTGCCTTGTAGAGTGAATACTTTCATTTAAGCCTG
Source organism: Loris lydekkerianus (assembly GCA_963574355.1). Lineage (NCBI taxonomy): Eukaryota > Metazoa > Chordata > Mammalia > Primates > Lorisidae > Loris > Loris lydekkerianus. The sequence continues at coordinate 37,846 of CAUYPK010135405.1, forward strand.
GCTTCTTCCTTGTATTTTATATACACCATTTTCCATCATCTTAGATCCTGTCCCACGTCTTTCCAACTTTGGCTTCCCTCTGTCCAATTTCTACATTGTAGAATCTTTTTAGAATCAGGTCCCCCCTGAATATTTTATGAGACATACTGCTCATGTCCCTAATCTTGGTTCAAAGGCTTCCAATGTCAACTAGGACCCTCCAAGGTACCTTGAAGGGGAGATGTTGATTACCATCTGACCTTATAGCCTGAGCACTCTATTCCTTCTCACCATGAGAAGAGATGGGTTCTCCAACTTGTCTGCCAGCCCTGCCTGGCTAATTAGATTGGTGCTGCTCAAGCCCAGCAATCCAAGACCCTCTCTTTAAAAGAAATATTTTAGAGGCGCCTGTAGGTTAGTGGTTAGTGCACTGGGCACATGCTCTAGGGCTGGTGGGTTTGAACCCACCTGGGGGCCTGATTAAAAAAAAAAAGAAGAAGAAGAAGAAAAGGAAAGAAAAGGGAAAAAAAAATATTTTATAACCTCTTGATAATGTCCTGAAATGGACTTGATCAATAACATAACCTACCCACATACATAATTAACAAAAAAAGTAATACAATGTCCTAATTATAAAAGAAAACAGAAAAAAATGATAATAATATAGGATGCATTTTCACAAGTAACTGTTTAGATAGGATTATACCAAAAGCCCATTATGAAATAGTTAAATGCTTGCAAATACTTATGGGCTGGGCGTCAAGGAACATAAGACAAAGTTCACCAGAATTTTGTTGATAGAGTCTCATAATACTTAATACTTTGAAAGGAGGGCTAAATATATTTTTATGAAGGCACTATATTGCAAAGCCAGCTCTGTGAAAATTAGAAATGAAACAAAATAATAAACAGCCATTCTAACTAGTATCATTTGCCAATTTCCATGGTGTAAATACTCTCTCTGGGTCCGTTTCAAGCTATAAACATGACATCACTGAAGGCAAAATTAGAAAGAAGTACGCAAAATCTGTTTTCATGAGCTGCTGAGGGTACTCTGGCTCACAACTGCTTAATCACATTATGGTGACTCAACTATGACGAGCACGGTGTGACCTTTCTTTTCCTTTTATTTATTTTTTTTGCGTTTGCATGATTTTTCAAGACTATCATCAAAACTCAATACAATTTTCTCTTATTTTAGAGCAACTCTGCATTTCTGGAAGACTCTGTGCACAATGCGTTTCTGGGTAAAGTAGAGTAAGTTCTGGGCTCAGATCACCTATTGCCTCCCAGTCCTATGATTACAAACTACAGGGATTTCTAGAATAACTAAGTAGACCTGAATTGAGATCACAAAGGGGTCCAGGTCACCACGGACAAGTTTTTTAGTGACATTGACATACAGTGGCACAAGAACATGTTACCGGACGTGGATAATTCCTTGCTCTATCACACTGTATTTCACAGAATGGACACACAGACCCCACCCAAATGCCTTCACCAATTTCCAAAATGCCCCCTAACTGGCAATATCACCTCTGTTGAGAACCGAATCAGATGTTTGCTCTGACAAGTGTGGTATGTGGGCTGTGCTTACAGGAAATGCAGAGTCTCAGGCCCCACCTGGACCTACTGAACCAGAATCTGCATTGAACAAGACCCCTGGGGTCTGAGTGATTGGTAGACACATGCCTGATGGGGAAACTCTGCGTTAGATAGTGAGCTTGGAGTCTGACCTACTGACGGTCCAGGAGTCCTGCCTAATGCTGGTATCAACAATACAAAATACAGAGTAGCTCTACAGATACTCTAACACTCCTTACTTCATCATGGTGCCATGCCGTGCCACCACCCCTCTTCCTTCTATCTGCAGAGCCTTGAGAAGTTTTGCATTGGCTATTTGTGGGACTACTGAATTTGTCAACTATAGACATACTGAGTCCTTACTATGTGTGATGCCTTAAACCTTCTGTTCCTGAATCTACGCAACAATCTCTCTTCAAAATAAGAATAAGACACGAATGGAGCTCCACGCCTGTGGCTCAAGCAGCTAAGGTGCCAGCCACATACACCTGAGCTGGTGGGTTCGAATCTAGCCTGGGCCCACCAAACAACAATGATGGCTGCAACCAAGAATAAGACATGAATAAAACCAAGGTGCAGAGAGTTTTGGGGATTTGTTCATTGTCACAGAGTTAGTAATGTGCACAGCCCACCCTTGGTATATGGCGCCCTACCCATGGAGCCACAGTTGCTGCCCAACGCATGCACTCTTGACTCCGTTTCCCTAGTGGTAATAGCGAACAAAACTCTAGTACAGTATCATAACCAGGAAGTTGACACGGATACGGTCAGGGGGCAGCACTTCCATCCCCACCAGGGTCCCTCGATTTTAGTCCTTCCTTTTATAGCCACTCTGCTTCCCACGCACTCTGGTCCTCCCCAGACTCTGGCCACCACTGATCTGTTTCTATCATTTCCTATTTTTGAGATTGTTAAATAAATACAATCCTACAGTATGTAACCCTTTTGGATTAGCTTTTTCATTCTGTTATAGTTCCTTTTGCAGCCAAAGAGAATGCTCTATTTGTGTGGATGCGTGTGTACAAAGCCTCGCCGTTTTAAGACTCAAATGTATCTTGAGTGCTCTGGAACTGCTAAAGTCTCCTCTTCCGAAATCAGCTCTTGGACCCTCCTGGGTCTGGGCAGTGCCTCTGGCCTCTCCTTGCTGAGTGCTGCCCTCACCTTAGTCCACTGTAATTCTGCAAAGGCCAAGAATTAAGATGCTCGCCTTTCCTAAGACGCTTTGCTTCACCGCCTGAGAACCAGCAAGGCACAGCCTCCACGCCACTCCCTCCCCAGCAGTCCTCCACTTCACCACCACCCACGGGACACGAAACGCCACCATCCAAAGTACAGCAAGACAGAGAAGGATGAGGAGCTCTCAGCCACCAGCCGACCCCAGACACAGAAAGACACATGGCCAACAGGGCTCTGCCTTCTGTTATAATTCCCCTAGTCTTTCTTTTAATTTTTATCATATCATAACTGTATACATTTATGGGGTACCATGTGATGATTTAATATACAATGTGGAATGCTTAAATCAAACTGATTAAAATAACCATCACCTTGCTTGCTTATTTTTTGTGGTAAGACAATTTATAATACACTCATAGTTGTTTTGAAATGTACCCTTGCATTGTGCACATTAGGTGAGATCCCGCCAAACGCCCTCCCTCCACTCGCCCTCTCCCCTCCTCACCCTCCTCCTTCCTCCCCCCTCCTTCTTGCTGGACTGTATTTGTGATTTGTCATTCATAGGAACGTGTAAGTGATTATATGTTGGTTTCATAATAGCATTGAGTACACTGGATATTTTTTTTTTTCTTCCCATTCTTGAGATACTTTACTAAGAAGAATATGTTCCAACTCCATCTAGGTAAACGTAAGATGTAAAGAAATACAATTCAGAATATGGATGGCAAATAAGATGAATGGAGGAAAAAATGGAAACAGAAATACACTAGTCCTTCTTAATATAAGAATAGCATTGTGAGAGAAAAAGACCTTTGGAGCCAGGAGGAGAGAATTTTCTCATTCAAGATTTCTGCAGCCTTGAGCAAGTCGCTGAGACTCCATTTTCTTACCCGTAAAATGGGGACAATAACACCTGCCTCTATATTTTTTGCTAGTTCAATGCAGGATGACTATGAAAATTAACTAAAATAAATATAAGCCTACGAACACCATGCCCAGAGTAAATATTGATGTGTGGAGGCTATTATTATTACAAATTGTCCAATTGAAGTAATAAACATAAATTCACCTTGGGCATTTTCACTCTGATTTCCAATCACTCCATCGTTTTTGCCCCTCTTTCTTGGCATAATCTGAGCCTCACCAAGGAAGGGTTTCTAGGCAAGAAACCACAGAGATGCCTCCGTAAGGAAGAGGTCTGTGTTAAATCTCCAATCTTGTGTTGCTGGAGAAAAAAAAAAAAAGAAAGAAAGAAAGAAAGAAAGCGTCTCCTTCCTGAGATGTGTTCGGGCTTTGAGTGATGTCAAAGGCCTTTGAGCAAGCCTTATAAGTGACACCCATATTTGTCCATTTTTGACTTAAATTGCTTTTGGTTCAACCACTGCCGTGAATTGCTTTGATGCACTATCTCAGAGAGTGACACGAAATGCAGAGGAAGAAGCCGGCTGCTGGCGAGGGTTAGGAAATAAAGGAGCCACTGCCTTGATCACTGCTCTAAGTGTTGGAAGAAATGAAAATGAAGCTCGCGTTGAAAGGGAATCTCCAAGAACCATGATAAGAGCCAGTGACATTTTACACAGCTCAAGTCTTCCGGTTCAGCCCAGCAGTTAGATAAAAGTCATTTACATACCGCTAACCATTTTTTAAGTTTCCGTGTGCTGTTCTTTTTTATTTTTTCCTTCTCATCCTTCTTCTCCTCTCTCCCTATGCGGCCGAGTGCAGTTGGCATTTCTGGAACGTCTCGTTAACACAATCTGGACCCTAGTTTCTACTGTGTAGGATGAAGCAGCAGCTTCCGTGTTCCGGAGAACAACCCCCCACCCCCACCCCTTGTTTCTCTATTCTCCTGAACTTCACCTTCCATTCCTCATCTTACTCTGCTCACCCCTGATTCTAGAAAATAAAAAATTCTTATCAAAGGCCTACCTACTGCCCGGCTCTTCCAACTAAGAAACCCTATTGCCTCTCAGTCCTATGATTAGGAATCCAAACTACAGGGATTTATTTCTAGAATGACTAAGTAGACCTGAATTGAGATCACAAATCCTGGGGTCCAGACTTGTCTCTGCCACTTACCAGCTGCCTGATCTTTGGCAAGCTGCTACAGTATCTCTGTGTGTCACTTCCTATACCCAGAAAATGGCCTGATGTCACCCGCCTGGAGGGTTATAGCAAGAATTAAATGAGATACTGCACCTGCAGGGCCTGGCGCAGTGCAAGAGCCTGGTTATACTCACTCCTGTCTCTTCCAAACTCCATGCATGACTTATTACACATGGCAAGGGGCACAGGTGTCTAAAAACCTACTAGATCCGTGGGAAGCTGCCATTCATCTGGGTCCATGGTGGTATGCTCCGGTGGGAACGAGCTTGAGGTGAATTTAGCCCCATGGAAATTACCACTGTCTGTATCATAAGCAAAGCCTCCTATATCTGCTAGGGTCACTGGCTTTGCAAACAGGGGACAGAATGGTAGAGCCACATAAGCCCCCTGCCAGGTGCATTTTTGCTTAGGATACACCTGGACAACTTTAGAAGGAGCCCTCCCTGGGTCCCACATTAGCCTGTGCAAAGAAAGAGTAAATACAAGTGTTAAAAATCCTCCTCACACCCTTACTAAGAGGAGTCCACGCAGCATATATAGATCTCTTCATTTTCATGCGTGCATACAAGGTCACTTTCACAACGAATCGATAGAACAATCTGAATACACAATTTTCATGTCACTGTGTATTTTGGAGTTGAAATACATTGAAAGGAACAGGAATAACAAGGCTTTAAGAAGTGGCAGCTGAGGGAGTCATATAATTTCAGGTTTTCTTGTGGTTAGTCTCAAATATATCTGAGGACGCCACTGAGATCTCTACTTACATAAGAAACCAGACACAAAAAGTAAGGATATTGAATGAAGACTTGAATTTTGTCTCTTTTCCTAACAAAAGAAGTCCAAGGCATTTTCTAAATGTCAGTATATTTTGTCTGTGACACATAGATATTAGATACAGATATAGATATACAGATAGATAGATAAATCCATATAGAGATGCATTAAGGTTATTAAATAATCTTGGCTAAACAAAGAAATTTTACTAGAATGCTGGTCCGTGAGACGATACCTCATTATGATCATGAGAGGCAATGCTGAGCAGTGAAAAGATAATGCTTTTTGGAGTGAGATGCACTGGATTCCAATTCATGTATTAGTTTATGATTCTTGAGTTTCATTTTGGGAGTTTTAGTTTCCTGCTCTGTAAAACGGGCACATTGATAATAGCCTCCAAAAAAGGTGGAGGTGATCTAGATATTAATAAATTATCTATCTATGGATCTATCTATCTATCTATCTTGTATTCTGCTTTTCTCCCTCCAGCCTAGTTGGCTCCACCTCTTAATGAGGTCAGATTAGCACAGGATGAGTTCTGGAATTGCTGTGTGTTCTTAGACAAGTCAACTCACATCTCTGTTTCTTACCCTAGAAAATGTGTGAATACTTTCAAGTGTTGACTGCCTTATTTCACAGCGCGTCCAGCATAATTCCTCCTTCTCTTCAACACACTCCTGCTCCAAAAATATGCTCATGGGCACTTTTTATTTTAAGGGATGTTTCCCTTTGAAAGTCATTTTTGTGTCTCAGCTCCTATAAGATCTGACCATGATCTGCGTGTATGCACAAAGCCTCTACTCGTTGCCGGGATATTGTGTGCGACACTTTGAATGCAGTAGTTTAAAGAATAACCGCTACAGACTAAGGTCATTAAGTAATCTTGGCTAAACAAAGAAATTCTGCAAAAATGCTGGTCCGTGTCCTCTAGCTAGTGAGAACATACCTCACTATGATAAAGTCAGGCAGTGCTGAACAGTGAAAAAAGAATGCTTCTTTTAGTGAGACACACCGGATTCCAATTCATGCATTAGCTTATGATTCTTGAGTTTCATTATTGGAGCTTTACTTTCCTTCTCTCTAAAATGGGAACATTAACAACATCCTCCAAAAAAAAAAAAAAAAAAAAAAAAAACTGAGTCCTTAAAGGGCTAAAATAAAGTTTCTAGAATACTCAGTACGGTGTCTGGGTGATGGTAGGCCCTCAGTAAAGGTGATCTGCTGTTAGGATTGCTCGGACTCATATGACATGCATGCATGATTTTTGCAAAGAGTTCTGCTGACAATAAAACCTACAGATTCATGTTTATATATTATGTAATATTTCTGGTTCTGGGATCCTAGTCTAATCATTTGACATATACAACATTCTGAGGTTAGCCTTCCTATCTGTCTGTGTCCACGCCACACTTGCATCTCTAAATTCTCCCTGTAATATACAAAATCATTAGTCTCTTAAGAAGACAGTGGATATTGTTCTGTGAGACATGTTTAAAAAGAAAAAAAAAAAAAAGTCAGTGAAATGTGCAAGAAAGAACAAGAATTCCCAGACCCCTGTCTCCCCATACTGCAAACGAGACTGTACTTCTAAAACCAGGACAGGGACTTTGCATTCTGGACCCTTACTGTCATTGCCGTCAGCTTCCTACCTTGTTTACAGACCTCCCGAGGATACACTTTTCTCATTTACTATGTTTCTTTGGATGGCAACCTATACACCTCTCAATAAATTCTGGTTTACCTAGGAGCTGACGGGCACAGAAACCGAGATTCAATTTGTGCCGATTTATGAGACACATGTACAATAGTCCTGGAAACTTTCCTGCAGCTCACTTTATAAATTAACCCCTTATTTAAATATTCTGCAGACTTAGCACTGGGCAGCGGTCAGTGGGGACGCCAGCCCAGACCAGCCTTTTGGGCCTCTCGGTGTCTGCTACGCGGGCCCTGTTCAGGACAAACAATGCAAATTGATGAGATTTATGAGCGAGGAAAAACGTTCTCATCCCGTTGTTATTCAGGCTGCGGCGCCAGTGGCTTTACTGGGCTCCACACGGCTCACTTTCAGATGTTCAAAAGCTGGGCTTGGGGTGCACGTGCAAGTAGCATTCTGACTTGGCAGAAGGCTTCATTCATTCATTCACTCCCTCACTCATTCAGCTAAAATGTCCCCAGGGCCTAATATTATTCGCAAGACACCAAGGCAAAAGCCAAAGAAACACGAAACAGAATGAGAAACAATCGTTGGCCTCAAATAACTTATTTTCTGCTGTAGGACATAGTGACTGTATGATATAATAGAAAAAAAAACATGGAATTTATGAGCCAGACAACCGTGGCTGGAAACCTGCCTCTTCTGCTTATGAGCTTTGTGACTCTGGGTACTTACTGAATCCTCTGAAGCCTCAGTTTTTTCATCTGCAAAATGGGCATATTGATACCCAGTTTTATAGAGATTGCATTGAGGTTACATAGTTCTGTAAATTGCTGTCAAAACTCTAAGCACCCTATAGATAGTGAAGATTCTTAAAACTCTAAGTACCCTATAGATATTGAAGATTCTTAAAAGTCTAAGCACCCTATAGATAGTGAAGATTACCGTACCAGGAATATACAAGAGAAAGGGGCCCATGCCATAAATGAACAAAGGAGAAGTCAGGGAAAATCAGACACCGGAGCCGTGAGCAATGAGTGTCCTCCTGGCATGCAGTAGATATTGTCACCCAGTTTTCTCTACTCACAGAAAAGGAGAATGAGGGGAGAAAGGGACAGGAGGCAGGGGAAAAGGTGGCCAGGCCACTACTTAAAAATGAGAGCTATGGCTACGCTGGAGGGAAAGGCTACAGGCAGGAAAGGTGCAGGAGAAAACGCTGACCCTGGTCACTTTGCTTTCCTGTGCCCAGCCAAGTGATGACTCTGATGGAAACCTAGCACACTGTCCAAAGGGCAGCAATTCTGCAAGGGAAGTGTCTCGCTCTTGGGGCAGAAATATACCAATAGAGACGATGAACTCCACAGTTGCTGCCGTCGGAATTACAAATGGATGTGATCTGTCCTTGGAGAAGGTCTCTCCAGAACATGATTGAGAGATGACAAGTTCTCACCTGCTGACCTCTCTGATTCCACTGTTGCAATGGAGTCCTGCAGCTTGACCACTTTCTAATCACAACCACTCCTGAGAGGGCCACTACAGGACGAGGCCTCACAATAGCAGGGGATGATTCCTCTGACCCAGAGAGAAGGGGCGGATGCCGTCTCCCACACTTCATGCCTTTGCCAATGGCTGAACCAGGGAACAGAACAGGTGTTTAGGAGAGCCACATGTGGAAGCGGCTGATGGCCGTGGTTTTAAAACATGCCCACAGGTTCTCTGATAGCCCTCCCTTCAAACAGTGGATGGCCTTTGTCCATCAAATAGGATGTAGCTAAAATTACAGTGTCTGACAGTGTGTAATGCCCAAGTCTTGGGTTTAAAAGGCCTTGGAACTTCCTCCTTGCCTTCCTTCTGAGATCTCATTCACCCTGCGGGAGGCCGGCTGCCATCTTGTGAGGCTGCTCAAGCCGCTGTACGGAGAGGCTCACATGGTAAAGGACAGAGGCCTCTTGCCAACAGCCCTGTGTGTCAGTCACCTGGGATGTGAAACCTCCAGCCCACCTGAGGCTTCAGAGGCCACAGTCCCACCCAACAGCAACTTCAGGAGAGACCCAGCTAAGCTCCTCCCTAGTTCCCGACCCACAGGAACTCTGACATACTAAATGTTTATTGCTTTAAGCCATTAACTTTTAGGGGGAATTCTTAGGCAGTAATGAACAGCTGTTGCAAATACCTACGTGTGAGAAAGCACATCCAGGCACAAGAAACGAGAGGAAGGATATTTGAGAAACAAGAGGTACATAAGGACTAGTGATATTAGGACTTGCCAAGGTCCTAATTTTTACCCCCATGTCTCCTAGGAGACTCCATTCTAGCTTGGGCTACAGATAGGTACCTGTTAAAAGCTTCTGGGTGTAACAGTAGGAATCATTATTTTGTTAACATTTACTGAGTACTGACTATATACCAGGGATTATGCTTTGAACTTTATGCAACTTATCCAATTTGTTCTTCTCAATGCCCCTAACAAGGGCAATAGTATTATGATCCCTCTTTCACAGATGAGAAAAAACTCAAAAGAGGAAGGTTAAGTGAGCTGCCTAGGAATTTACACCTTATACTTGTGGACCTGATCCTGGTATGAGGTCACTGATGCTGGCTTTGTGCAGCTGGGGCTCCCAAGGTGGGGTACTAGTGGGTACTCAAAGCCACGGGATAAACTTAGTAGCTCTTCCTAGACCATCAGTTTTATTCACCACTAAGCAAATTAAAACATTGTTTTTACATTTACAGGAACGCAGATATTCTGAGGAGGAGGAAAACTTCCCCAGGAACTTTTAAGATAAATCTCAGAGGCTGGTGGAGCGTTAACTTCAGCGGGGACTGACCTGCAGGAGCACGCTGAAAGTGCTGCTGCCTAAGGCACAGCTTGCAGATGAGGAAATGAAGGCCGGAGAGGGATAGTGAACACCAAAGTAACGGCGCCAGCACTCGGAGAGCCAAGTTCCTCAGCCCACAAATCCTGATGGTTCCACCTTTGTACGCCCCCTCCACCAGCCAGGCTGCAGCAGCTGTAAAGCTTGGAGGGGGGCTTGAAGAAATTCCCTTCCTTCTCTTACAAACTTCACCCCCAAAATATCGCACCCTGCCCCTCCCTTCCAAGAAGGGTTGTGATTACCGCCGCATCATCAACGCCCTCAAAAAGAACACGCTTTCCCGATCCTCCTAAATGTATTTGCAATGATTGCAATGGCCTTTCTGATAAATAATTGAAGAAGAGGCACCTGACCTGGCGGCTGCAGGGAGTGAGAATGGGTCTGGAGGAGGCGGAGGAAAGGGACGGTCTGCAAAACGACAGGAATAGTCATTTACACTGGCAAGGAGGTAAGGAACTCTCTGACTCCCAGGGGGACCCTGTGCTGCTCAGATGTTCCCTCCAATACAGGCTGATGCCATCCTGCTTGGCCAAATCGACACGAACAGCCCAGAAAGCTTCACGGCCTCACCTGTCAGCCTCAATCGGCACTGCAGAAATTTTGTTAGGAAAATAGATGTACTGAGATTCAATTTTTCGATTGTCTGAAGGCTTAATTTAGTGACCTTGGAAAATATCTCCTAGAGGTGAAAGAAGACACTAGGAATCTGTTGGCGGGGGGAGATGGGACTTCACTGATAATGGGTAATTTGTTTACTCTAATTTTCAGGCCTCTTTGGGAGGCCAAGAAAATTGCCAGATAGATGCTGCCATTTTCTTACAAAAAGGGGGGAGAGGAGACATGCAGAAAAGAGAGAGAATTCCCCCAGCCATATTAACTACTTTCTTAAGAGCGAGTACGCATTTAAAAAACATATGTATTTCTTGAGTGTTTATGCACCTGCTGCATATATAGAAAAACATTTACTATGAAATTTTCAAATATACAAAAAAGGAGAGGCGATAATACACAGTATAATAACCCCATATACCGGTCTGCAAAGTGGCTCATGCCTGTAATCCCAGCACTCTGGGAGGCTGAAGCAGGTGCATTGCCTGAGCTCAGGAGTTCAAGACCAGCCTGAGCAAAAGGGAGACGCCATGTCTACTAAATAATAGAAAAACTAGCCAAGCGTGCTGGTGGGTGGCTATAGTCCCAGATACTCAGGAGGCTGAGGCAAGAGGATTGCTGGAGCCCAAGAGTTTGAGGTTGCTGTGAGCTATGGTGATGCAAGGATACTCTACCCAGGGCGACAGAGTGAGACTGTCTCAAAAACAAAAAACCCAAACCCATATACCTATCATCCAGATGCAAAAATGACTACAATGTTGATTGTGCATACTTCCTCCCTTCATCCTGTCCCTCCTCCTCTGTCTTCTGTTCTGGTGGCACCTTCCATGGCCAATGTTGCCTCAGTATTTTAAAGCAAGCCCCAGACTCCATGTCATTTCAATTGTGCTGATGGCATGTGTCACCTGCTATTCTGAAGAGGCTCAGTTGCCCTGGTGCCCCACAGTTTCTCCCAGTAATAAAACTACTCAAATCAGGAAGGAGGAGCTCCAGAATTAGGCATTCTGAGCTCTTCACAGGTAGGGTAGGCTCAGTTGTGCATAACATTTGGTAGGTTGGAGGATTAAATGTGTTTCTGACTTAACAGTACTTTTAAGGGGTTTACTGGGACATAACTGCATCCAAAGTCCTAGAGTATCTGTATCTTGATTCTGTTTCACTGGAGAATCCTAATACAAAAGGGTTCAAATTTGAAAATATTTTTAAATTTCTATTGTGCCTCAGAATGTCCCAATGACTTTCAGACTGGGCCTCTAGAAAATTCTCTAGACCATGGGTGAGCAAACTTCTTCTGCAAAGAACAAAATAGTAAATATTTGGGGGATGCTGCTCTCTCTCTCTCTCTTGTAATTACTCAACTGTTTTTGCAGCTTGAAAGAGCCACGGACAACAGGTAAAGAGTGAGTCAAGGCTGTCTTCCAATCACTGTTTCAAAAACAGGCCAACAGCTGTATTTTGCCTGCAGGTCTGTGCTGACATCCATTCTAGACCAACCATTCTGCAGACGTATTCCATGTACTACCAATATCATAACCCCACCACCTCCATTGCTTTTTAAACACGCAGATTCCTAGGAGGGCCCTCAGGTGATTACCAGGGATATGTAAGTTTGAGAACCTCTGTCCTGGTCTCTCTCGGAACCTGGGTTCCTTAGGTCTGTCAGACCTGGAGATGGAACCCAGGAGAAGGAAAATGGGCTTCAAAGATGAAGCAAAGTCCCCACACTACAGTGCTGGCAGGGATGCGGGGAGAAGCAAGCACCCCCACACTGCTGGTGGGACGCAAACTAACCTTTCTGCAAAGAAGTCTGGAGAATCCTCAAAGAACTAAAAGTTGACCTTCCATTTGACCCCACAATCCCATTACTAGGTGTCTACTCAGAAGAACAAAAAGTATTTTACCACAAAGACATTTTGTACCAGAATATTTATTGCAGCTCATTCGTAATTGCCAAATCGTGGAAGTAACCCAAATGCCCATAAGTCCATGAATGGATTAGCAAATTGTGGCATATGTACGCCCTGGAGTACTATTCAGCCATAAAATGGAGATTTTGCATCTTTTATGTTTGCCTGGACTTGAAACACATTCTTCTTAGCAAAGTCTCACAAGAACGGAAAAAATAAATATCCAATGTACTCAGTACTAAAATAAAACACAAATATAGTCTAGTGAGGAGGCGGGGTGAGGAGACGGGAGATTGGCGGGGGGGAGGGCGGGCATGTGGCGGGATCTCACCTAATATGCGCAGCGTGAGGGCGTTCAGTGCGTCCCCGGGTGAGGGGCTCTTCTACAACCTGACCTTCACCTTGGAAATGAGAAAAATGTAACCTCAAGATTTGTACCCTCATATTAATTTGAAATAAATAAACAAATAAAATAGGCTTCAACATGGCTAAATCCTCTCTTTAGATACCCGCTGGCCTGAGTGAGCCCTGGTGTTCTCAGGATCCTGTCACCACTGGCGACACTGACTCTCCATCCTGGCAGCCGTTCTGTGCTCATTTTTCCTGCTCAGAACTTAGGCTACAGACCAGTGTTCTTCAACCATTTTTATCTCACAGCACACTTGAACCTATAGTTAAACTTCTGCTGCACACTTAAATGATGTTGATCAAAACAAACAAACAAAAAAAAAGAGTGAAAAAGAGAATATACTCACTATGCTTTGAACTTCTTTCAAAAATAATCTAATGGATGATCTGTAAAAATCACGGCACACCTAAGATCCTCTCGCGGCACACCATTTGAAAATCACTGCTATGGAGAAACAGAAGGGCTTACAAGGAAGTGGGGTGGTCCTCAGGGAACAAACCCCGAGCAATAGAGATGCCCAGGGGATGCTTTGGGGCACAGGAGCAGGGGAGAGGTGGTGGTTGCTAGTAAGAAAGTCAGGACAGGTTCTCAAGAAGACAGATTAATTGGTCTGATTTTTGCATTACACACACACGCACAGGTTGCATCCTGATCACTGCTTCAAGTACAGCATCCTATTTTCCTTTGATCTTCACAGAAACCCATGGAGTGAGTTCTGGCCCCATCCTCCTTTTTCTGGTAAGGAAACTGATGCCCAGAAAGGTTAAGTAACTCACCCGAGATCATGCAGAACAGGGCTTTTAACCCAGGAAGCTAGTCTGCAGAACACACAGGATGTTCGTTCTCACATCACACACACTTCTCAGAAAAGCATCGCTGTGGTGAGTTGCAGGAGCCCTCGTTCAGCCAGGATGAGCTCACTGCTTGGAAATTTTGCCCACACTCTTTCTCTGCCCTGGGGCATCCCAGAGATTCACACTTGGCATCTTTTCTGCAACTGGCACATCTGGCTGTGCTGGCACCAAGCTCCAAGCTCATTCCTCTGCCTGCCTGGAGATTCACAGTAGCTGCCCCTTTGGCCCTGGACTACAGGCTGGATCCCTACTTCCCAACCCCCTTAGAGCCTAGGGGAGAACAGCAGCAAGAAGACAACCCTAGGCTCAGAGCCCAGCTTTGCAATCCACAGCTCTATCACTCAGCCACGTTCCTTCACCTCTACGACTCTTGACCCCCTCATCTGTGAAATGGGAGAGGAACCACATTTACATTTTGGGATTAAAAACGAGATTGCACACAGAAGGCAGAAAAAGCGGCTCACAGCCCGGTGGCTTGAGTTGCAAATCCAGCTGAGGCCCAAATGGCACATTTGAAACATACAAATCATAATAGTGCTCACTTTGTGGTGTTGGAAGATTAGAGACGGTGCTGGGAACAGCAGTTAATAGAAGTTTCCTGCACATAATTGGCAGACAATATGGTATTGTAATTAATACCATATTAATGGTATGAGATTACATACATACCATTAATGGTATGGGATTGTATGGAATTTTGCTCCTAATGATAGACCGTCTTATGTTTATTATAATACATAAGTATCTAATAGTATATGGCATACATATAATAAGACCTTAATAAATAAGATATACTGTTATAAATTACATTGTTATATAATTATATGTTAATGATAATTAAAAGTGCCCAGCACTGTGCTGAGTGTAAGGTAGACAGGAGGTAACGATGATGATGGTGATGGCAGACCCTGTACGTGGCAGGTACATGTTGGTCCTAACTGAAAGCCCTCTTCTCGCTCACCCAGTTCTCAGCTGGCTCTGGGTTAATGCCCACACCCATCGAAGGCGCTTCTCTCTGGAGGCTGCTCTTTCATTACCACCATCTTTGCCTCGTGACAGGGAGCAGGAGCCGGGGCCTCGGAGTCCCTAGGGCCCAGGCCCCAGGCCCGGTGGGGTGCTCACATCAGATTAGCTGGCATCCCTCCTCCCTCCTGTCACTTGCTGCCTGCTGCATGTTGGCAGGGGTGTCATTAGGCCTCATGGCCCGAGGAGCTAATAGAGACACCAGGGCTCCAGTCACCAATGCCTGCAGCAATTTGCACCTCCTGACACCAGCAGCTAATTTCCCTTCATGACCTGACAATCTCCACAGCAACTCTGTCCCCCTCATGTCAGCCAGCCCAGCCCCCTCACTTTGATAGACAAGCCCACCCAGCACCCACGCCTAACAGGGTGGCAGCGGTGTGTCTGGCCACCATCCTAAAAGGACAGCGCTGGTTGGTGGACCGCGTGGGTTCCACGTGCTTCTTGGGCCTCACCCTTCTGGGGCCTTCCAGGGGTGTTTTTGGGGAAGACAGTGGAGGACTGAGGCGGCCTTAGAGATTCCACACCTGGGCCTGGAGCTGTGCAGATCCAGCTCTCCCGCTGAGTGAGTTTACGTCTCCAGGTCTTACTTTCTTCATCTGTACAATGGGCAGGACCCTTGTGCTTCCCCTCCAGAAGTTGCTCTGATGTCATTTTGTGATAAGCTCTCAGCAAAGAGCCTAGCCCTCGGCCTGTGAACAGCAAAGGTCAGCTCCACTGTGCCAGGGGTCCGGCCACCCAGGTTTGCATTCATTTTCCCTTTCAGTTGATACCCATGTGCTTCACAGCTGGGGTACAGCTAAATTGGCTGTAGCCCCCACAGACAGGCAGGTTGGGCTCCCGGAAAGGACAGTGACCAAAGAGACTGGGGATCCAAGCTCTCCAGTTCCCTGGCACCGTTTGTAAAATGGGGCAGGGGGACTGGCGAGGGAACCGTCTGAACCTAGCCAGCTAGTCCTAAAGAGGGAGGAAGCAAAGGACCCGAAAAACACGGCTCCATGTCTGGCCCACAGTGGTTGCTCGCTGAATACCATTTCCACCCGAAGAGGATGGGAGACTGAGGCAGACAGTGGTTAAGGGAATGATGAACCATCCCGCAAGCTGGGACTCTGAGCCAGGCAGGTGCCTTCGTACTGAACCTTGCACCTCACCACTGTGCTGGGCATAGTGGCTTAAATGCAGGACCCCCAAAAGATGGCTCCATACCCCAATCCCTGCAACTTGTAAATGTGACCTTATGGCATGAAGGATGCTGAGATGGGAAGATCAGCCAGGTGGACTCTGAACCCAAAGACGGGTATCATCCTAGGAGAAAGCCAGAGGGAGATTTGAGACAAACAGAAGGGAACATTGGGAAGAAAAGAAGGCCATGGGACTGCTGGGGCGGTGACAGCAGTGACACGGTCACAAGCCCACAATCACCAGCAGCCCCTGTAAACAGGAAGAAGCAAGGGATGGATTCTTAGCTGGGGCCTCAGAAGCCAGGGCAGCCCTGCCAGTCCCCAGCTTTGGACGTTTGGCCTCTGGGACAATGAGGGAATACATTTCTGTCGTTCTAAGCTACTAAGTTTGTGGTTATTAATTATCACAACTACAGAAAATGAATACACTTGGACTTAGGGTCTGGACCAGGGTAAAGCGCTCACTTCAGTCACAGGATTTAGGGGGCACCGATGTACAAAAATATTTAATATTTTGTGGAAATATTACAGTGGAATATCTTAAAGGGCAAAATGGTAGAAGATGCAAAAGATTAGTTTCAAATAAAGGCAGAATCTTGCTTGCCCTTCTTAATCCTGGCCCAGGTGTGATTCTAACTAGTTCTCTGCCTCCCATCCTATAGGGTGGCTCTGAGATCATCTTGATTTGCTGAGCTGGGGACTGAGGAAGTCACCAGGGAGGTCTAAACGGTATCCCTCTGAGCAGGGCAGATTTCTTTCTCCACTGCTCCTGAATGAGGGACAGGGAAGCAGGGAGACCGTCCTCCGAGTCTCCCCAAGCTCTCTCCAGGATGCTGACCTACTAAGACTCCCAACAGGAGGCAGGACGGTGCAGTAAGCAGGAGATGCCCGGGGGATCAAAGCGGGGCAGGAATCTTAGCACTGTCATTTGTTTGCTCTGCACCTTATGAAACTCACTTGACCTCCCTGAGTGAGAGCATCTTAATCCATAAAACAGGGGTGCTCAGGGTCATTATCATTGTCCCTCACCGGCAGGGCTGAGGGGAAGGCAAGAGGGAGAACTCACGGCCCCTGGTTTACGGTTACAACAGAGCTGTTTCCACTGCTATTCGTACTCCTGGAAATAAAAACGACATAAAAAGCCACTAAAAACTGGCTCCCAAAGGAAATGGTGTCCCTTCCTTTCTCCCTGATCTGTTCTGTTCTCACACAAAGTGCCTAGGACCCTGAAATACTTTGCTAGCCCCTCCCAAGCACCTTCGAGGTGCTGACACAGCAGGTGCACAGTACATATTGATTAGAAGAATGGATGTGTGCATACGTGAATGAATGAATGAGGAAAACAGGGCTCTGGAGTCAAGGAACGAACCTTTAGAAGGAGTTGATCAATCACATACTTAAGACAGTCAAAATTTCACTAGTTACTTTATCATAAAAAACACTGCCCATGGGCAGAATGAAAGACCCGGATGTGTTCTGTGTCTAAGCATGGACTGTTCACAAGCATTCAATGGAAATTTATCTTGAACCTCTTTATGTTGCTAAAGATGGTTTAAAATCAAATGGCTTTTTGAAACTTTTATTTCAAGCTTTCAAGAAATCAAAAGTGAAGCAAAATGAAATACCAGAAAAATAAAATGTTGGATTCAGAGGTTAGAAAACTACAATAAAAGAACTCTAGAGAGTTCAGGGTAGTTAACACTTTTGTCCTCCAAGGCAGTGGTTTCCAACCTTTTTTTTAGTTAACGTTACACTTGAACCTGTAGGTAAACTTATGCGGCACACTTAAATTATGTTGATCCAAAAATAAATAAATAAATAAATAAAGAGAGAGTGGAAAAAATATACTTAATGCGCTTTGAATTTCTTTCAAAAATAATTTAATGATCTTTAAAAATTTTCCCGGCACACCTAAGATCCTCTTAGGGCACAGCGGTGTGTCGCAGCACATAGTTTGAAAACCACTGCTGTGAAGTGGGTAGCAGAGTTAGGACTTCGATATCAGGATGAGCCCAGCAGCTCTTAAACGCACATATCTGCACAGATACATGCATCCATTAATATACTCTCCCTGATACCTGGGGGTCAGGGCTGTTGTATCGAACAATGTCTATTATTCCCCAGGTAGGCATTTATTACATGTTTGCTGAGTAATCGAAACATCTTTAGAATGCTGGATGTGACCACGCAGACTCTCCCTCCACAGCACCCCAAGACAAGGGTCACCGAGGTGGACATTCCAGCAATGACAGGTGAGGGTGACTTTTCCCTAATACTTGTCTGCTTTAGGAAGCTCCTGCTCTTTATTTATCACGGCATGTTGAGAGGGGCGAGCATCTCACCTCCTTATCCACACAGGCAGCCGATACAATGACCCCCTCACCAAGCCCCTCCCTGGCCTCAGCCCCCACTGCCCGGCAGCCCAGGCTGCAGAACGCAAACGTCTGCCCGCGTCATTAAGGCCTTTCTATACACTGCCAGCCCGGGGCTGACCCTGTGACCATTTCCACCATCAGATTCGAATGCCCTCAGCAGCCGGGCTGAAAGGCCGCAGTATTAATTCACAGAACCACAAGCTCAATTTAAGATTTAATTTGAGATAACGAAGGGCTACTGAAAGTGTATTCAAACTTCTAAGCATGCAATAAAAGGACTCTCCCTGTTTTCCAAGTTGAATATGAATCTGGCATTTAACAGATTTATTCACAGATTTACAAACAACATAAGGACCTCTTTTTTCTTTTTCTAGTCCCCCGTCCTTTTTTTTTTTTTTTTTTTTTGCCTTCATTGAGCCCCTTAATGAGGTTTCTTTTTAGAAACCTTTCTTTTTTTCCTTCCTTCCTAATTTACAAATGGGTGCCCTTTAGGGATTACCTTTCAATTTGATTACATCTGTGAAGAGAAAACAGGTTTCTTTTGGAATCTGCACACACACACACACCCCCATTCAGTTCCCTTGGATTCCAACCTAAATATGCTAAGTATCTGTTCAGCAGGGATGGAGTCCTGTAAAAGGCTGCAGCCGTGCAATGTCACTCCTGCAAGAGAAGGTGCTGGAAGGATTCAAAACAACATGACACCCATTTGAAAGATGGTGTGTCTTGGTTCTGGGGAATGTTTGGATTCTGTAGATTTATATTTATAAGATATTCAAAACTGTGGTTGGAGATGGGAATTTTAGTTGATTCAAGTCAGTTTTTGGACACTAAAGAGATTATTTTGAGTTTTAAAATTCCAGTTGGAGATGAGAAGGCTTTGCCTTGGACCTGGAAGCCTGACCCTATGATGGTATATATTGAGCATGTTGGTTGTTTATGACTGGCACTGTGCTGGGCACTTGATATTCTCAAAGACTCTGTCCAGTTTTAGAACAGCTCAGCACGTGATGTGCTTTCCCGAGCCCCTCTTTCTCATCTGTGAAATGCCACACATCTCTGTGCTTCCTGAAGGTGACTTTAAAAACCATTAACACATAGGTATAAAAATACCACAAGTCACCAGAGCTTGGTCCTGGGACGCTTTTGGGAACGGATAAACTTCCTGGGAACTGCACCGCAAACACTCTGGTCACTGTCAAGATTATACAATGTGCACAGGCCAAGACCACAACATTTCACAATCCTGGAGCCTATCTTATTTTGTTTTTCTTTGGGTTTTCAAAATGAGAAGCCATGGGGTGGGAGGGTGGAGACAGGGTAAACCAAAGGTGAGACACAGCTGGGTGGGCTGGCTCACAATCCACCAACCACAATTACTAGCTGTGTAGCTAGGTGGGTGGGGGCAAGTCTATGCCTCGGTTTCCTCATGTTTATCATTCTTCGGCTCATCAGGGAGAGATGACAAATGTTTAGCCACAATTCCCAGCACATAGGAGGTAAACAGGAGAAAGGCCCAGAGACGAGCCTCACTCACATGTAAGGCAGTGTAATGGGTCAAACAGTGGCTTGGAAATGGGGTCTTTGCAGACGTATTTAGGATAAGAATTGAGACGAGATCAAACTGGATTGGGGGGGTCCTAAATCCAATGATTAGGATCCTGAAAAGAGCCTCAAAGCCCCCTCACAGCCAGAGGAGAAGGTGAGATAAAGATGGAAGCAGAGCTGCAGAGCTTTATCTTCACACCAAAGGACACCCAGGATTCCTGGCAACCCCTGTAGCCAGGAGGCAGGCAAGGCACGGTAAATATTCCTGCCAACACCTTGATTTTGGACTTGTGGTTTTGAGAACTGTGATAGAAAGACATATATTGTTTTAAGCCACCCAGTAATCTGTTACGGCATCCCTAGGAAATGTACATGGGTGATATGGTTGGTATAATTAATAAAATGCAAGCTATCAGACTGAAGAAAGGCCCAGTATTTTGTTTTGTTTTTGTAGTTTTTGGCCAGGGCTGGGTTCGAACCCACCACCTCAGGCATATGGGGCTGGCACCCTACTCCTTGAGCCACAGGCACCACCCAGAAAGGCCCTACTCCTTGAGCCACAGGCACCACTCAGAAAAGGACAGTATTTTGACCGTCACTAAGTTACTCAGTATATCTTACTGGGGCACAATAATCCTGAGTCTGTCCCACTCAACCCAAGAAAAACCACCTGGATGCTCTTAGCAGACAATGGCCAACTTTATTAACAGTAATTGGCCAAGTAGAACTTCTCAGATCATCAGTATAAAAGATTATTATTTTTTTTTAATGAGAAAGTGACTTAGGAAAATAAGGGTATCCCCAAACAGTACCCCAGGGTCCTAGGTGACTCCATCATTATTTGCAGAATATTGACGGCACCCCTTCCACTGCTTCAGGGCACGAAAAGTCTCCAGTGGCCAAAATTTCAGGTCACTTGTAGAAAAGAACGTTACGGCATTACAAGTTTGTCTCTCTGAAATCACAACTCCTGGGCAGCCATTACTGTTCCTGCTTTATGGAAACATAGTGGCTCGGGGATTTTCTATGTCTCCAGAAAAGAGGAACAGGGTCCCTATGCATCCTGCCAGCCTACTGAAGTGCCAGGCCCATAAAGGTGCTCATGGCTATCAAATAAATGATAAAGATCACAATAAAAAGGTAAATTGTAAGGAAAAACTTTACTTGCATTATATAATATATATAATTTTTAAAATTTCCTCTATTTTGCCATCATTTGCATTTTGCAGGTGTTGATACAAAACTATGAAAGGAAAACAAAAACAAAAGGAACAAAAAAACCCGTCCATCTAGGAAGGAGCAGACCCAGGGTTCAGTTCAAGTCTTAGGAATAAGAGTTGAGTGCAAGTCTCACTGGCCTGTCTCAAAGATGCCTCCTCAAGCTTTTGTTGACAGATAAAAATGCTGGGAGCGTGTGGCCCTCCACCAAGTTGGATTTGGTGGTGGTGGGGAGTTCACTGAATACTTCTAAGGACATAATTAAATGGTGGCTGGGTAGATAGCTTGTTACAGCAACTTGCTCGCTGAGCTTGGCTCATTTCACTTAGGGACCTGATGGAGCTGTGGAGCTAGAGGAGAGGTGAGCGGAACCGTAGAGGTCGGCAGGGAGGGAATGCTGAAGAGTGGCTGCTTTGCTGTGGGATGAACAGCCTAGTACTATGGGCTGAGGCCAGGGCTAAGTGCTTGCCTTATGATTTTCATTTAATTTCCTCAACAACCCTCTATCCCAGAGCCAAGCACAAGGAGATGAGAGAGATTAAGTGATTTAGCCTGGAACACTCAAGTCAGGCATCAGGATGTAGGTCCAGGTTTCCCGACTTTGCACTTAAGCCATACGCCTAACCTCTACTTCACACTCCGTCTCCCGGTGCTAATGAATTTCTGCCAATATTCTCACTTATTCTTAAGCAAACTTTGGAATTAAGTATGATTGGCTCCATTTCAGGGAAAAAGAAACTAAGGCCCCACATAGTTAATGACTCCACTGGAAAAACTGGTTACATGGTGAGTAAAGACAGCACTCAGACCTAGGCCTGTCTGCCTTGTCTTAGGGCTTTCTACAGTAATACTTTTTTTAAGTTTTAGAATATTACAAGGCTACATGTTTTGGTTACAGGAATTGCTTTTGTACAGTCTGTGTCAAAGTTTTAAGTGTGTCCATCCCCTCTGGCCCCCTCCCACCTGCATGCTTTCCATTGAGTTTTACTACCAAATGTGCACTTGGGTGTTGATCAATTACGGTATATACTCGAATATAAGCCGAGTTTTTTTGGCATAAAATTTGTGCCGAAAAACCCGAACTCAGCACAAATTTTGTGCCAGAAAAACTCGGCTTATACTCGAGTATATACGGTAGTTTCAGTAGAATAGGGAACACTGGCGAGTTTCTTTTTCCATTCTTGTGCTACTTCACTTTCAAGAATGGTCTACAGTTCCCTCCAGGTTGTTATGAAAGGTATTAGAGTTCACCATCTTTAATGGCTGAGTAGTAGTACTCCAAGGTATACACATATTTTATATTTTATTTATCCACTCACGGATTGATGAGCACTTGGGTTGGTTTCACATCTTTACAATTGTGCTGCAGTAAACATTTGTGTCCACGTGTCTTTTTGGCAAAATTACTTTTCTTTGGGTAAATATGCAATAGTAGGATTGCCTGATCAAGTGTTAGGCCTACTTTTTAGTTCATTGAGGTATCTCCACATGACTTTCCATGGAGGTTGTACGAGTTTGCAGTCCTACCAATAGTATATAAGAGTTCCCTTCTCTCACGCTTTCCATCTTTTCCCGTTCAGATTGATGTTCATATATGGGTTTGTCATATAGCCTTTATAGTTTTGAGATATGCTTCATGGATGCCTATTGTGTTAAGAGTTCATATCACAAAAGGGTACTGAATTTTGTCAAATACTTTCTTTGTGTCTATTAAGATGATTATACGGTTTTTGTTTCTGCTTCTGTTTATGTAATGAATCACATGTATAGATTTACATATGTCGAACCATCCTTGCATCCCTGGGATAGAGCCCAGTTGGTTGTGGTGGATTTTTTTTTTTTTTAAATGTGCTTCTAAATTCAGTTCACTACAATTTTATTGAGAATTTTTGTATCTATATTCATAAGGAATGCTGATCTGCTATTTTCTATTTTTGTGTATCCTTTCCTAACTTTGGCATCAAGATGATACTGGCTTTGTAGAAGAAGTTGGGGAGAATTCTTCCTTCTTGACGTTATGAAATAATTTCTGCAGTATTGAATCTACTGTACTACAAGACCAGATTTTAAAAAGGGCTATAGAATAGATCGTATCCACACTAATCCAAAGAGAAGGGCATTGTGTGTTGGAGATGATGATAGTGTGAGAGGGCTTAGGCAGAACAGAACATGGGTAAGAGCTGGGATGTGTTCATGCTGGAGGGTAGACGGACTCTGATGTGTAGCTAGCATCTTCCTTCCAAAAAAGTTCTGTGGCTTTTAGTCACCAGTTCTTCCAGGGGGTACCTGAAATTACAGAGTGACCTTGACCAAGGTCATATCCTTTTGGGGCAATCCAGCCAATCACTGGTCAAGGCAGGGGTACAAAGGCCTACCCTCATTAGCCCAGTGGGGTTTAACACTAATTGGCCTGTTTAGCCCAGAGCTCCCATGAAGTTGACTAAGACACTTGTTGGGCTGTATCTTAGCTTTATTTTCTCTGTGCCCATTCACCTTCACCCCTCTTCCTTTCCAAAGGTATCAATCATTTCCAAGGCACACCCTAAGAAACACTACACATCCTAAACTTTCCCTCAAAGTATATTTCCTAAATGTCTGATGAGACGGTTTATTTCTAAAGAAAATTATCTATGATTCTAAGAAGGCTTGGCCTTATAAGAAAACTTTTCACTGCAGCAATTTGACTGCCTTAAAACCATTCCCATCCAAAGCTGAGAACCAGGAAGATGTAAAAAACTCCGCAGAATTGGGGGGTGGGTAAGGGAAGCCTCAGGAAGGTTAGAATCAGGGCCTCTGTATTTTCTAATATAGATTAATGGTTCGTTCAGGCAAGAAGCTACCAACTCGCTAGATGTGCTGACCGCCCGAAATTAGCAAAGGTGTTGACTAAGAAAGGGAGGAAAAAAATAAATAAA